>JAOTQE010088563.1:1755-14957 GCA_025631205.1 Nesometra sesokonis
CCCGCCCCCCCCCCCCACCCTTTCAAATCAACAAAAATGTATTTTTTTGCACAATTTTGAATAAAACGGGTAACCACGCACATCCGGATCTGGAAGTGGGCCCCCTTTCGGTGGATTCTGGATCCGCCCCTGGGGGACTTAACAAGCTTAAACCCCTCCCCTACAGCGGCTTTATATGGAGACTCTTAGAGGCAAAGTCTGACTTGTTATTGCCATCATTTTTTTTTGCTTGTCAAAATCAAAATCGGAATTTAACCCCACACCACCAAAGGGGACGCGCGCCAGCTTGCGCACCTCTTAAATCCATCCTTAATAATTATTATCTTCAACGTTGACATATGCTGTAACATCCTTTAGAATGCAGGGCGGATCTAGGGTGGAGCGCAGTCGGCGCCTCCAGGGCAGGATTTAGGGGTAGGTGCAACCGGCGCCCCCACCCCCGTTATCGTCAAAACGTAGTTGCGCACCACCCCCCTTATATGAAGTGCGGCGGGTCAAAAATTTACCCAAAAAATCCAAAATACGGTTAAAATACGGCACCAGAGCACTAAAATGGGGAAATGACATTTTTTTGCTCGCCAGGAAAAACTTAGCAACCACGCCCACCCGGACTGGAAAAGTGCGCCTCCCACCCCATTTCCGGTGGATCCTGGATCAGCCTCTGGCCTCCCCCACCTATTATCGCCAAAACGTAGTTGCTTCCCTTAAATTATTAGGGGCGCCGGGTCTAAAGTTTTGGTCAAAAGTAAATAATAGAAATAAATGTGAGACAGGTGTAATATAACGTGCGAAACACGCCAACTGGGAAATTAATGTGTTTTTTTCTCTTTCTTTCTTGCCGAAAGCAAAACCGTAAACCACGCCCACTCGGGTTAGGGAAAGGGCGGACTATCCTCCAACACACACATACACCTTTTGCTGAATTCTGGATCCGCCCCTGGAATGCATCCGATACCGGATAACTGAGTAGATACGTGGCCCGTCTTGTGCATGTTTGTTGACTTCGGTAAGCACCACTTTTTTGTTCTCCATTTCTGTGTTAGGCCTATTCCCCGTTTTTATGCCCTACTCTTTTTCCAAAACCGTTTTCGTAATCTACAATCTAAAAATTGAAAAAAGACATCTTTTATCGAAATGCTTTTCTCCCCTCTGAAATTTATTAACTTACATTATCAATCGAAACTATTGTTCGCTTTGGAGCGAGCCTAAAGAAAGGAGGTTCTATAATGATTGTCTATGTTGTAATATACTACTTCTAGTGAAGTTAACTGTTGAAAACAATAAGAATCGATCTCATGCAACGCCAAATGTGGGCGATTAAGTTAAGTGAGAATCCTTAAGACTTTACAATGTTCCATCATCCGTGTAGGCCTAGTAATAAAGAACATTATAAATAATTAACGCCTAGATTAGCGATATCTTTTACAGTTAATGAACTTCATAGACTAAATACAGTTAGCTTAGTTCTAGGCTTAAGTCACGGTTAGAAGAAATGGTGACATTGGATGCTTTTCCCGCTGGGAATATTTTATAGAAATCACTAATGCTAGAACATCGTAGGCCTATGAATTTGGATCTGAATTGTGTGAAAATTTAAGACCACTGGATAAAATCCTAATAAAACGGAACGAATAGGCGTTATAAAAAAATATTACGTTTGTTATGGTGGTATTGGCTGGTTACATCTGAAGGCTAATTGTTTGCTTCGTTGGTTTCTTCGATGTTCAGAAAACGTAAACCAGCTTGTATAAAATTAGTGATTTGAAAAAAAAAATGAAATGTGTTCTGATATAAAATTTTAGTAGGCTATACAGATTTCAACATGAACTTTCTAAGCATAATGAGAACATTTTTACCTTCAATAACAAGACTTTTTTTAGGGTCGGTTCAAGTAATACTATGCTTTTTATGTTATACGCACTATTTATTTTTCGCGAAATTGAACGTGCGTAAGTTGAAAACACAATGCTTTTTTTATTTTACAAATCCATTGACTGATATAAACAGCATTAAAGACTACGATGTAAATATCAATCTGTATTTATAAAGCGGCAGATGATGTTCAAAGAAATGTTCAAATGCTTGAAGCGGCATTGAAAAATGTAATTAAAAGTTGCTAAGAGCAAGGCAACCGAGAGGAAATGATGAGAAAGAGAGGCAGAATCGTTCTAATCCAGTTGTTATCCTTTATTCATAATTTGAAGGTGATATTCTATTGTAATCGAATAGATTAAGTTTCGACTGGTACACAACTCATGATTGAGCACTTCTGACTACACTTAATTCCAACAAGATGTCTTCATGATTGTAACAATTATCGGTCCCCGGAACTGGAGGATAAATCGAATGTATATGTATTGTTTCAACCATGGAGAAAATAATACTATACGGATGTTGAAACTTATTACAATGCTATCCGGTACTAACGGGATGTCAAGGCCGACAAAACTATCATTATTCTTTTAAATAATATCTATTTTAATTTAACTTTAGAGACGTGATTGTTCCACCGCTGTAACTTCACATTTAGGCCTATTATGTTTATAAATATAGTATTGATTGTACAAAGTTAATAATCACTATAATTATGATGTTTATTTTATGCACAGGTGTACAGTCCGTACTAGGTACGTATATCATTCTTTTTTTTTTCTTGGAATGATTTGACATTGTTATTTGTTAAGTGTTTTTATATGAAAACAAAGTAATTTGTTCATCATACACAACATTGGAATTTAATATACCTGATGTAGGTCTATAAGAAAGTATAATGCATACTCCAGGTAATGAGATACACGCCATCGTGACACGATTCAATATTTCAACATAATGTCATCATCAAGAAATCCACTCTTTGAGAAGTGCAATGAACCACTCAAAAAGAGTGAGAATTCACATTCACTCCAAATTTACTCCACAAATTTGGAGTGCGCTTTAAGCGTGGTCCCTCCGTCACTCTTACTTAAGTTTACTCAAGTGAATTTTACCGTTTTACAATATGAGAGGTCTGTTGAAGTGTAGTAATTCAATTTAAAATGCTGTGAGCATTTTGTTTGATTTATTATTTATTTTATAATATTATTTAGGCCTACGCCTATGATGGTTGCCTTTTATTGACCTAGGCACCGAATCTCTGAAAATATCAAGATTTAATCGATGCAGATCCTCAGTTATCGGACCTAATGGTGTGACTACATGCTTGGTATACTCTTAAATATCTCCTCTCTATCGAGTGTAGTGTAAGCCATAGGTTAGGCCTATTTATGTTATACAGATCTATCTACCGATACGTAAAAATAAAGATTATGTTTAAGAAATGGCACGAATCAGATTATGCAACACATATTTAAAACCGATATTGATTATATTTTAGTACATGGACTTACAAAGGAGGATGACACAAGAACGGACATATTCCACACAAAAAAAGAAACAACCACGAATAATTATAGGAATTAGACACCGCCACAAAACTTCAAATATAAACCTTTACAAAATATGCACTGCAAAATCTATTTGGACATATAAGACAAAATAAACTTACAAATAAAGCAATCTACTTTACTTCTGTAATAGGCATAACATTCCTAAATTCAGAGGGAGACCAGTAGGCACCATACTTGACTTGAAATCATTAAGGTAGCAGATACCACAATACCAATAAATTCAAAACGACAAGGAACAACAAAAAAGAAAGCACCTAAATGTCTAACATCTGACAAAACATTTAGAGAAATTTTACAGTTAGAAGACTATTCAGCGGAATGACGTTGAGTACAGTAGCTAAACAAATCTATGTATTATTTGTTATTATTTATTATTATATTTCGTGGAGTAGGCCTATGAAGCTAAAAAGTATAATTTAAGTACAGTCTTATTTGCTCAGTATCAACCATACGCTCGAGTCTACAATTCTGTCACGAACGATCGTAACAATTTCAATATGCAAATTAGCAAACTTTTCTGCGTTCTGATTCGTCAATGAACTTCCCAAGCGGCAAACCGTACATGTGTACTTCAGTTGGCTTCTTACGTTTCTTGTGTAATTGTTTAATTCGTGTGGCCGTCTAGAGGCACGAATTCAAATTACATAATCTCGATTTAGAAAAACAGTAATTTACTCGAGTTTTGTTTAAAGCTTAATCGCTACGATGACAAGGTTGGACAGAAGAGTTCAAAGCGTTAAGGGTTCCGCATCTGTAAATGAAAATTGATGGTAAAACTGACGAAGTATTGACGCGTTAATTCCACGAGACACTGTTCCTATTTTAGTGTCGTGTTGAAGGTGTTTGTATGTCGATCCTAAATTACAGAAACGTTGTTAAAGATTAAAAAAAACGAAGACTCACTATAAAGCTAAATGATTGACATAAGCCGTCTTCGTGGTAAATGAACGAATGTGTCTAACTTTACGTACGGTATGTGTTGCTGAATTGAGTCGCAAGGACATGACGAATTTAGTTTATTTTTAGCCCCAATTTGCATAAAAAAATGAATTATATCACGCTTGCCGACAAATGTGAATCATAACGAGCGGTATCTTGTTAAGAAATATCATGTTATTGTTAAATCAGGAATATACAAATTAAATTTCTAAGCCCTACATATGTCTACCCATCAATCTAAATGTCTTATACACCTTATAAATAAAAGATAATGTCAAAGGTCACAATAAAGGGTCTAAAATCACCCCCAACTATGCGCAGCTGTAAATATAATAAGTAATTAGATGACGTCATACATGTCTAACTGGAACTTGTCCAGACCTAACATGATAAATATTTTTCCTAAATACATTAATCTAAAAAATTATTTTAAAATTTATTCTAAAACTATTAAGTTAGGACTAAAAACCGATCCAATATCTCCAATACCAGATAAAGGTCAGCTATAGAGACCCTTATATTTTCGTTTTAACTTTCATTAATTTCATAAGATACGAATGAACTCGATAATTATAAGAAATAGATCTATGGCATCTGAAGTTTGTTAAATCTCATTTACTAAAAGTCTGTATGTTCTCTTAAGGCACAAAATTTTAGAAAACAATGTTTTATCGAGGGCGCTCAATGATCAGTCTATCAGGAACAGGATAAGTCACCTTCTTTAAATAAGGTAATACATAAATTTTAAAAAGATGATGTTTTCAAATTCAAATTTCTTTTGCAAAAAAATAAACAGTGCGGTACATTTTGCAGAGAAGTACAATTTGAGAATTTGAGAAAACATTTATATTTGTTATGTACCCCTCAAAAATATAATATAACAGAAAGAACAATATGATAAATACAGTAAACAAGGCATATCAATGCAAAACCATCAAGTTGTGAAAAACGAAAATTGAGTTATTTATACAACCATATTCCACTTTCCACAAGCTCCAATATGAGGAGCCAATCATAAAAATCGGACATCCACAACCAAAGTCTAATCTTTCTTTTAGAGATCAAGTTGACAGTAAATAATTCCGCTAATATTTTATGGTTATTATTAAATATCATATAAAAGATTGTTTACCTTATTGAAATATAGGATTAAATGGTAAAGCTCATCAAAAAGTGAATCATAAAGATAATAACGAATGTCATCTCAATATCGATCGACAATGTTCTTTGTGTATTTTCACCAAAAAATCTTAAAGGAACAAAAAAATGGTAAAAGTGAAAATGTGTCAAAAAACTTCTTTCTACCTGGTTTCTATTTTATTGAACTAGTTACCCCTATATTATTCACCCTGGCTGATAGGGTATAATTTAAAGTCAAATTTATGATCAGTAGTTATTTTGAAAAATATCTTATCTCATCATTGCATATCAGATTTCATGGCTATCACTCACCCATCTAATGTCAAAGATAATTCTTAAAAAAATTGTTTTCACAATCATTTCCCGTGATGATCTCAGAACATTTAAATGACGTTGCGAAAAAATCACAGGTTTCGAAAGTCCATGAATGTGAACCTGTGCTAATTTACTTAGGGAAAGAGCAGGGTGCGATTTAACAGGGTCTAGACAACATAAAACTTTTCCATTGTTCTAATATTGAGTTGTCAAACGTTTAAAGTAATGATAACGTTTGAGTAACCAGTAAAATATTAAAATTATACAATTGGACATATTTTTTTCACAAAAAACACATGCTTCCTTTTAAATAATTTGTATGGAGAAACACCATCTCAATATTAACTGAAAACATTAAATGAGACGAATGTTTTATAGTACAATGTATAGTGTAATATAATAAGAGAGCATACAACTATAACATGAAATTATAATAGGCCTAATATGTATTTCTTAGCAACTAAAAATGTGTTTCTGAGTGAAATTCTCAATGGATCGAATGTGTCTTTTTAAAAAGAATAGTGAGGTTTCGCAAACTTACAAAATACGAAAACGAAAACGGATACGTCACACTTCAATTTTTGAAAGTTCCTAAATGTGTTCAAAAATATATCAAATTTTCTACCTATGAATTGTTGATGATCGTAAAATACTGACCATGTGACAGATATCTAATGTGTTCTATTCAAATGTTACAAGAATGTATGACGTACGGTATCCATTTTCGTATTCGTATTTCGCAAAGTTGCGAAACCTCACTAATATAACCCTTCCAACGAATATCTCTTTCTTTACTTAATATTCGTTAAATAGATTTTTTTGATGTTTTGTACACATAGCCTATTTGTCTTAGGGAAATGTTATAAGAAGTTTAGCGATACTGTTAAAATACAACAAAAATAACAGCTGAATTTTTTATTATCACTTTTATATATACTTTAATGTCTACAGTATATATTTATAAAACAAGATTATTTATTAAATTTATTATTAGTCATAATTCGTCGCCTTAGTATAAGAATCAAACACATTTACAATAATAAAAATCGCATCAATTTTTTTTTGTCGATTTCGGGCAACGTCAATCATTTTCAGAACTAGGGCAGTAGGACCATATGCATTATTAAAAGCTGCTTAAATGACGAATTTTATGAAATAAATTTGGAAGAGTTAAGCCTATATAATGTATAACAAATGTAATGTATAAAAAATCAATTGGGGTTTCACAAAATCGTTCATATTCCTTTTTATTCACTTCTTTTAATTTTAATCTGACCATCACTAAACATATTCAATGCTGATGATTGCTATTAGTTCATTCCTGTTACACGAAATGTGCCGATTCTGCATTTTTTTAAATTTATTACTTATTTAGACATGTTTAAACATTTCAGCTACTATACGCATAATTAGGCCTATGTACCTTTTATTAAAATAGTTCTGAGGAATCAAATTATATCAATGACGTGTCTACAAAATTTCGACTGATATATGCCTATATAAAATTAACGCAAAACAGTAAATGGAAAAAGGTTTCATCAATCGCGCAGAATATGCCCTCGTTGCTAAAGGGCTAGGGTTATACGAAATGTGACCCTGTCTAGCACCAATTGTGTCTCTCGGTCAAAAGTATCTAGACTTATTCCGTTGTCAATTGGTTTAAAAATTCCACCTTTTAAAAAATCGAACACAATTGTGAAAGTCTCTTTTATTCGGTTTCAGGAGAGTTTGATCTAGAGAGAATGAAGTTTGCATAAGCTTCATGTTCTGAGACTTTTAAAAAGGTCCGGTTTAGCGTGTAATTCGGGAGGTCGGTTTCGGAAGAATTGACCCTGTATAAATACAATATCAATTTGAAATGATGTAAAATGTTTATATGGCATAATTTAACGGTTTCAAACAATTAGAAACGATAAAATTATGTAGGCTACACAATTGATCGTAATTTATTTCAAAAGAAATAAATTAATTAATCGGAATCAGTATAATACAACACACATTGATAATTTTAACGATAATGTCCAATAATTCAGCTGCTGTATATACTGATGTTTGCTACTTATTGCCTAAAATAATTTGCGTAGGCATGGGTTTTAATTTTGATAATTGCATTGTATTTTTTAAATATAAATATAGATTTGGTCAAATGATATAGAAGATCCAATACATAGTCAATCGTTTTACTGGTTTATTTTATATGATCGTTTTTAAAGAAAAGTATAAAATATAATAAATCAATTTATTTTATTTTCGCTATTCAAATTCGTTTTCATAAGGCGAATTCTATTCCATCAAAAAGTTATGATAGAGGGTTTTTTATACAAAATTGTTTTGGATTCAAGTGTGTTTGTTTTGTAATAACGGTTTTAATTAAAAGCCCCGGTACTGATGTAAAAAGTCAAGAATAGTCGTTAATTTATTTTATTGGACATTTTAAAATCTTCTCATCAGCATTAGGCCTATTAAATTTCGAATATTAATCAACTTTATTCATGAAACTATCTGCTGTTTCATGTTAAGTTAATTGGAACTAAAAATAAAACTCATTAACCTAAATATTAAAGAATTAAAAACAATATTTATGTTTGTTTGTTTGTGTTAAAATAACACTTAAACATTATTTTACTAAGTTATACCATGAAGTGGTACAATTCTTCCATGTTCTAAATGCCTAACTTAAGTTGGAAGTTGACAGAATAAGCATATAAATAAATGAATAAATAATATAAATGGAATGAGCACGATCGAAGTATAACGATCGAAACGTTGAGGAGCTTAATGGTTTTAAAACTACACCAGTGGTTTACCGCACACTTTAGCTTAAATATCGACATTTTGCTATACAAAACTACAAACAGAACAGACGATGGCACAGTGTGCTGTTCGATTTTCAGACTTTGAGGTAGGGAGTTCAAATCTCGCTCAGCGCCTCTCTGTTAACCATGCTCAGATACATTACTAAAACTAACATGTCATGGAGTCTTCGGGCTATTGAACGGTATTCAACCTTTCCATGCATAGTTTACTAAAAAAGTACATAGGCCTACCTTTACTAAGAATTTGAACAAAAATTCATCATCGCAGGATATTAATTATTAAAAATCATACCGTAAAGACATTTTAATTACGAAAATAAAATCGTTGTTTTTGCAGTTATATTTTCAACCTCCATAAGTTATGGTATATGTATAATAAAGAAGCCCATTAAGTTACGTACATTTTGAGAACTTTTCAACTAAATTTTCTCGGATAAATTTGATTAAATGTGTTTTTATGTAGATTACAATTAACATTAACGACAGGCCTACTTGTTAAAAAATAATTGTATGTTGACAATACAAATAACGATTAAAAACCGACAAAATTACATTCAGTATGGAAATTAAATGAATGTTCAAAAGTTTTTAAGTTCGTTCTGTATATATTTTACCATAACTGCATATTTAAACACATAAATTATACATATAGTTTACAGTTACTGTATCTGTTCTCTCACAGGGAATATGCTGCGGTTTCAAATCAACATCGTTTAATCGATATGATAATTTTCTAATATTAAACTTGATAAAAGTTACCCATCTGTATTTAATGCTCAGCAAGACAATCACTATATTGTCTACATGTAAATCAACTGTAGGCCTATAGCTCTGGCTGTTGTATTATTATTATTTACAGATGATTATTTACTATTATTTATGAATAAAAGTTATTAACAGAACAAGTTTACAAGCTTGCCTTATTTGGTGTCGGCATTGTAGCTCAATTGAAATAAAACAAAGCTGATGAAAAATGAAGGGGCCCTGTAGAACAGACGAGAACATGCTACAAATTTCTCAAAATAAGGTTTTGTACTTCTCTATATTAAATAAGCTACCGTGCTATGAACAATAAATGAATATCATACCGGTTCTGTATTAGGTAGGCCTAATGTCCAACAAATTTTTAACTTTAAAATTGGTAAAGTTACCCTTCTGTAAAACAATCACAATGTTTTCACATTAGTCAACTATATAACTCTGGTTGTTTTATAATTATTTACAGACAATAATTACTTATTATTAATTACTTATTACTTTATGGTACTTATGCATGGCAATTATCAACCGAACCGTTTTGCGTTCTTGGTTTTCGGTATGTACCTTAACTGAAATAAAATAAAAGTTCATGAAACCTATCGAGTTGGGGCCTGTGAAATTACAAACTAGAACATGCTACAAATATCAAAATAAGTATACGATCTTTTTTATATTAAATCATGAACAAATATTTATCAATTGTTCATGGTGATTTAATATAAATAAATACATAACCTTATTTTGTGGAATTACGGGCTTGAACATGACACATTTCGCAAAATAAGATTAGGTACGGTTCCATAATATTAAACCAGTAACTGAATTACAATACCATCCCAGTTCCGTATTAGTTTTCAAAAAAGTTGAATTTAATTGTTAATTTAAAATAAACGACTTGATGTTTTTTTTTAGAAAAAGAATATTTGGCTTCGGTCTCATGTCTTGGATTGGAAGTTAGTCCTTTGATCCCAGGCCTAAGCAAGTTTAATCTCACAGAGAAGCCACCGACAATGGCCTGGTCCCAGGCTTACCATAACGAAGTTAAAATCAAATAGTAAATACACAATTACCGATTGAATCTTAACAATTAACTGTTTTCACGAATATTTCGCAACAAAGGACAGTTCCAGATCATTTAACGCGCTTTATGGGATATTAATTTATAAGCGAAAAACTAATTTGTAAAAACAAACATTTACCATAATACAATAAAACACAGGGCCATCCGGGAAAGCATTCTAACCGGTATAACTTTGAAATAAGTGGATCCATCACGCATTAGTAGGCCATTTAAATAGACACCGGTAAAATGGGCTTCGACCCAAATTAATTTGATGGAAGTTCATCGTAGGCCTATTACCAAATATCTAGATATAACCATGTTCCGTTTTAACTATCTATATGGATGAGAAAAATAAGTTACCAGAAAAAAAAAACTCACCTCACATAGAGAACTCCTCATTTTTTTGGAAACGTTGTTGAAAGTCCAGGAAGAGGGAAGTGTCAAAATGAGTTTGACCGTCTGCTATGGAAGATAGTCTGCTGTCTTTGCCGCTTAATTTCTTCAATCCGTATCTGTGGCCTAAGATATCATGAAGTTGAGTGAGTACCGTACTAGCAGAGGCATGGACAAGTGACCACTTCAGAAAACATTACAAATCGAATGGATATATTTTCTACGAGGAGTCTGTAACTACGAACTCCGCCTATGCTCGCCTACTATTACTTTGAGGCGACCGCTGATCGGCTGAGCTTTCAATCGAACCCAACCCCTCGGCAAGGTTCTTTTCCATACGTGACCGCTAGAATGTTAGATTCGACGACAGTTAATCCACGGCTTCCTCGTGATTGGATGCGTGGTAGAAGACGTCTAAATCCCTATACACATTGACTTACAGCAACGAAACAACTGTCACACAAAAGCCTACATTTCGTTTGTAATGTACAGGTTTATTTTAAAGATGTTTTGTTTGGTTTAAGCCAAAAAGTATCCAATTGAACCGACAAGTAGACGCGGCAATGTAAGTCTGGTACTGTTGCCGTTTACGGCTGAACCAAATATCACATAAATCTATATTGCGCGTATAAGGTTTAATGTTTAGGCCTAGGCCTAAGTTTTAGGCCTATAGATTTGAAAGATGCGTTTGCTCTATCAAAAAATATTTTTTTAAATCGTGTCAAATTGACACGACAATTAGTTTATAGGCAAAAACGGTGCTTTATGGAACCTTCAGCAGTTTTAACTCTCTATAATACATATACACACAACACACAAAAATAACTTATTTTGAGATGGCTTAACATTTTAATAAATACAAATAATAGCAAATTGAGTCGCCCATTAGACGCAGAGGCAGTTATTATTAAGAGGAGAGTTTTGCGTCTATACAATTTAGCCTGTTTAATTCAACAATATTTTATGAGTGTGGTGCATTTGGCCACCATTAGTAACGGTACATAAAGTAAAACTACTAAATACAAAAAAAAACAAACATACCCTAAAGCTTCTAATAGTAACCCTACCCTATTAGTAACCCCTACCGTACTCTATTAGGAGTCCCTCCTAAAAGTTTTTCTATAATAATAATTCCCAACTCTAACAGAATCACAACAAATCAACAAAATAACAAGTCAACGTTTTCCCCGCTTAACGTGACTTTTTTTTTTCTTAAGATATGTATTTTTTACAATGTGATTGCATTGGTAATGATCAATTCCGACCGTCAATTATTAAAGTTAAATGGAAAAAAATGTTTACTTATGCTGTTTATTTATTTCTATGAATTAGTCACACAAAACGTTGGGTTGCTATAGATTTCCAGGTACCTGCTTAGTAATAGTAATCCCCTACTCCGCAACCCCTACACTAATAGTAGCCCACCCAAAAAACACAATCTTTTATTGTAAAATTTACGGTAATAAATTAGTATTTAAACAATAGGGTCACAGACAAACAAACATTACCTATTTAAAAGATATTTGTAATGGGGTTAAGTTTGCATGTACTCTCAAAGAATGGTTTCCTAATCAATATGAAGTATTGTCTCATTTTTAGCTAGTTAATTAAGAAATCTGTATTTATTCAGCATCGTTTGTGTGGTTTGGAAGAATGACGTCATATTTGGTTAATAAGCAGCTTTATCAATAAAACTTTAATTTAAAAGAAAACATGCAAATGTAGATCAAGTTTTAGTATCTTTGATTTCAATCGAATGTTGATTTTTAAACTACCTTTATTATTACAATGATTACATTCAACCTGTCAGGGGCAGATCCAGGATCCACCGAAAGGTGGGGCGCACTTTTCCAGGTCCAGGTGGGCGTGGTTCCCCGTTTTTTTCTGACGAGCAAAAAAAAAGGGGATTTCCCCATTTTAGTGCTCTGGTACCCTACTTTGGCCCGTGTTTTTTGTTTTTATGTTGAATTTTTTACCCGGCGCACCTAATATAACGGGGGCGTAACTACGTTTTGCCGATAATAGGGGGAGAGGCGCACCGGTTGCCCCCCCCCCTCTACCAATCTGCCCCTGCCTTTGTCGTGCAAACTGCATTATCAATGTACCTGTATGCATCGGGTACAGAACAGCATTTTTCACATTTTTAATGTATAATGCTGGGTGAACCTTTGCTATGGTTGATGGTGCCCTGTATGTCGATTTTGTTTAGGGTATAGTACGATGTCGGCTATGGTTTAGGAAATGTGATCGCTACTGACGTGACCAACCACAATGCGTTGACGTGACCAACCACAATGCGTTGACGTGACCAACCACAATGCGTTGACGTGA
>JAOTQE010088574.1:4236-27123 GCA_025631205.1 Nesometra sesokonis
GTAACCAGGTATCCCTAACCAGGTAACCAGGTATCCCTAACCAGGTAACCAGGTATCCCTAACCAGGTAACCAGGTAACCAGGTATCCCTAAAGGGATTCCCCCGGTGAAGTAAAGAGGAAATGCCCTTGTGGGGGTCAGAGGACGGAGCCGATCTGTACTCTAATAGTGTGTATTTGGCATTAGTTATAATATAACTGATATGGATGATTTTAGAATGGTATGAGTGCAATAATACTGACTACAGATGCGAAAATAGGAAAAAGGGTCCGACATTTTGATATTGGTAAGATGGGGGTTCGTTTTTCAAAGCGGGGTTCGCTGAAAAGGGGGGGTTCGTTCGAACTCCCAGAAACCCCCTGGCTACCGGCCTGAGTAGGCTTGCAAAATGATACATTTTGTGCATGAAAACCACGTACCTCCTTGAAAAACTCTAAAAACATAGATTATCAATTATTCTGTAATACAATAAAATATCAATCCATTGTGGAATGGTACACCTGGGCAGATCAAGGCAAATTAATGCAATGTAATGTGGTATTATTTATATAGCATCTTATACTGAATAGTTTCAAGGTGCTGTGGACTGGGTGTTAACACATTCAATACATTTCTACTCCCATAAGGGTCATTTCATGTCATGCAACAAGTACTGGCTTGTGCTCTTTAGCCTGTCAACGACAGGGGTCGATTGTGGGCTAGTACAGAGGTACACGTAACCCTTACTCATCTTGAAAGACATTATTTTTACTACATATGAGCCTTTTATATACACTGGGCCTATGTTTAATAGTCCTTATCTAAGAAAATTTGTTTCACAAACTGAACCATGGTGTCAGCAAGCCTCAAGCCTGAATCATTGTTTTTGCTATAGTTCACAGCTCCCCTGCGTTAACAGCTTTGGAATACAACTAACAAGTGCCCTACCAAAGGGAAAAGCTCATCTCCATAATATTCAAATTCCTGATCTGACAACTGAGCCACGAAACAATTAGAAACAGTGGTTGTTAAACACTACATTCTTAAATGTCTAAACTAAAATCCTACAAATATGTAGTACAGTACGAAATTATAATGTTATACATGTCATCATCAGCTTAATACGTTGTATGCAAAAATTGTTTTAATTTATTTCACAATAGCAGAAAATATACAGCATAAATAGATCTACAATATAAAAAGTACTTGTTTCCTAGTGGATGGAATGAATTATGAAATACATTACTAGTCTTATTACTACTCTATTGGAACATCTTTAAAGCCGTGTTTTTGCAAGAATTTCAGATTATCTGATAAATTATGATCAAATCATATCAGGTGAAAAAAAAACGTAAACAAAATCTGCTACTCCACAAACTCAGTGTACACCAACATGTTTTGTTTCTTTCTAATTGGTTCGCATACTTCCTGAGAATTTCGGGTTACATCACATTTTTTTGTGTGTTACTTCGATTAAATTGGTGCAAAAAATAGCCAATTTGACTCCAGGTCAAACATCTGTTTCTGCAAGACCTTTATAGTATAATTTCTATCAAAATTGATTGGATATCTTTTTCCTGCGAACACACAGCCTAAGTTTTTAAAATATAAATATCCAGATAAAATACTTTTTAAATTTTAAATTAAAGCCTCCTGCATCTCCCAACAACCCTCACACAAGCAATTCCAAAAACACATTTTGGGATAGACGTTAAGTAGTTTATGAACCCTTCACTTAAACACAACATATCCCCCTCCCCTCCCAAAATTTATTCCCCATAGGTATTCCTCAATCCTTGATATAATTATTCCCAATTTGATTTTTCTTGATATAGATGAAGATTTTAGTCAAAGTTGGCGGTCTTCTGGAGATGATTTACACATCCCACATAGTGCTGTTACCTCAGTAGTGTTGGATCTTACTGTATGTATTGCCTGGAAGAAGCATGGAGTTGACAGTACTGAGGCAGATGTTTTGTAATAATCAAACATACTTTGAAAGGGCAAACATCAGAAATCAGCTATTTCTAATCACCTTCTTGGGTCCATTGAATCTAACATATTCACATCTGTGTCAATAAATACTGAGATGGAGAGAACTTTTTCCACTAATAATACTGAGGTATTTTGATAAACCATGGTGAGGCACTTTGGGTTCTTAAGAAGGAATGTATTAAATATGGCAGGAATATCTGATTGTTATTAAAGGATCTTGTCAACAATTTATCTACTGCAGTTAACCCAAATATATGGGCAATTCAGGAGGTAACTATTAGGATGATTCAGCGGCAGTACCAGATTCTTCCTAACAAAAGGCAAATTCCTAGAGATTAGGCTAGGCTGATAATTAAAATACATGGCAGGTTCCCCTAACCAAACACCCCCTCCCCACACCCATCATAATGCTGCTGGACCACTTTATGACATTGATCCTTTTATTGATTACTGCAGTAACTGCATTGACAAAGTCCCATAAATCACATACCGTGTTTAACCACATGACTGATAAGGCCCCATAAAAAAAATCATTAATGTATCACCACGCATGTATGACTTCTGGGAAAATCCAGATTTTTTTCACACCTTCTCACATTCACTTGAAATGTTTTGGAATTTCTTAAAATAAATCAATATGAACAATTCTCGAGTGATTTCTTCATGCTCAACAGGAAAACAGGCTTTAATCAAATTGTACATCAAATTGAACAACATGGGTGGATGGACGACTTGACAGGTGGCTTGTATTGGGAGAGCTGACTGTACTTTATTACTGCAGTAGAAGTTGGTATGGTTGCTAACGTTGCTTGCTTATTTGCTGCTTGCCCACATCTCAATAAAACCCTTCCTGCTGTGAGGCACTAAGAGTTGCCGTCACCTTCAAGAGAATCTGAAAATACAAAAAAAAAAATGATAATGAACTAGAAGCACTCGAAGAGCGCAAACCGCCACCAAGCGACAAAAATCCTCGCATTTGTAGGAATATTAATAGTTAAAAAGATATGTGTGGTTATCTTTATTGTAAAAGAAGAAATCATTGCTGTAGCTTTGTGGTAAGCATAGATTTATTATTTACAGCTAGATGGTAAACTTCCACAGAATAGATAGCCAAAATTGCAGTTCCATGTAAGCACCTACTATTCCGAAATCCAACCAATTAATTTGTGTTACGTTCTAACGCTATTGCTACGTCAAAATTGCACCCCAATCTTTCATATAATTTTCAATTTTTCACTAAATGAAAGTAAAATTAATTCAAAAATATAAAGACATCAACAACTTCGACAATATAAAATATATGTGACATAAGTAAATAATTTGCATGACAAAAGAGTTAAAAATACAATAATTATAAAACAGTTATGATTATTTAACTTACATATTTGTGACGGAGGCTGAAAAAATCAAAATAGTAGGCGCCTACATGGGACTGCCATTTCAGTGTTAAGATCACCATTTAGCCGTAAATAATATATCTATGAGCCGCCTACATGGACTGCCATTTTACAGTGTTAATATCACCATCTAGCCTTAAATAATATATCTATGAGCCGCCTACATGGGACTGCCATTTTACAGTGTTAAGTTCACCATCTAGCAGTAAATAATATATCTATGGTGGTAAGCATGCCTCCTTAAAGTTCAAAGTTTCCAGGTTTAAATGCAGCTTTAACAGTTCACAATTTCTGTACAC
This sequence comes from Nesometra sesokonis, assembly GCA_025631205.1. NCBI lineage: Eukaryota > Metazoa > Echinodermata > Crinoidea > Comatulida > Antedonidae > Nesometra > Nesometra sesokonis. The sequence continues at coordinate 7,906 of JAOTQE010088574.1, forward strand.
ACTTTCCTTATTTTTGTGGATTTCAGTCTGGAAGGAAAGGGTGTTAACCACCAATGTACAGTGCTGATTGGTTCTTGTGTTATACAGATAACCACAAAAACATAATAGTATTATCCCATTGGACAGTTTGGTTAATGGTGGATTCGAAGTATGGAACTTTAGATTGTAAGGTAAAGCATGTTTACCACAATGCTACTGTACAGCGTCCATCCATACCACTAGACAACGAGCTTGCACTGAGTGACTATAGATAGAATTCGCTCAATAAGTAGCGGGTACTGCAATGTAAGTAATTATAGGTTTTTGTGTCAGGGAAAATACTAGATACAATTTTTTTTGCCAAACTCTGAAATGAAAATGTACCAAATACTCAATACAGTTGAGAATACTCACGAAATAAAATTAATTAATAAAATAATAAATGTTTCTTCATAAATAGGCAGTTTTTACAAAATTTAGAAGGATGGTAGAGACCTGGAGCCTCATCGAAATAAGAGTACTTGTTACACTAAAGAAGAATGAAAATTATAAAAGAGACCCACATTTAAGGGTTTTTTTCATCAATTTTTAACATCTATCAGTCCAAATTTCAGTATAACAATGTTTTAATTAAACTGATGTAGTTCTTCAAAATATGTAAAAAAAAATTCAGTCAGTCATATAAGTGCATATTAACATATATTGAATTTGTACAACATAAATTTTATATATATTATTAAAATTAATATTATAATGCATCTTTAACAAAACTCGCTCTACTTCAATTTTGCTAATATCAATCACATTTAAAGCAATTATTTCTGTTCTTTTGAACTTAATAGTCTTCATACCATTATGAAATGTAATTTAAATGAGTGAGCTTAAAACACTGCCTGAAGGAATGATATATTATATTCTTCGCTAAATGACTTCGGTCAAGGCTAGATTCATTCAATTATTATAACGTTTCTCTCATTGAGATTTTATAATTCAAGTTCATGTGGGGTTTGGTCAATAGAAAGAACAATAGATTTTTTATGATGAGATACTAAGGAGAATATTGTTGTAAAGACGACCTTAACGACAAATGAGCAATCAATGTTAAAAGGACAATGAACAAAATATTCTGAGTGAATCTAATATTGCATTATTATGGCAACAAGTAGAATAATAAACAAGTTGTTGTATAAATGAATAGCTCTGACTCTAGCAAAGTTTTTAATTAAAAAAAAAGCATCTTATTCGGTGAGAGCAGTTAGCGCAGCAGTTTGTGGTTTAGAATCCCAATTGAAATGTTTGAGATTCACTTATGCCAGTTGCTTGTGTATCTGGGCAATGCACTTTACTCACTTGGCTTCAGTCTACCAAGCTGTATGATGGGTACCAGCAAATTGTTTGGAAGTAACCTGCAATGGACTAGCAAGCCATCCAGGGGTATTGCCAGACTCTCATCTGCTTCATGCTATAGAAACTAAAAATAAGCTCCAGCCTTTATGAGTATTTTACTTTTATTATACTGGAAATTAATTTCTTTGAAATTTGTTTAAAATAGTTATCTTCTTTTAAAAGCTTAGTTATGTTGACAATTGATAGGACAATCAACAGAGCATCAGACTAAGGTTGTGTTTCCGCAGGAAAAATTATCCGATAAATTTTCTTGATAGAAATTATCCGATAAAAGTGTTCCAGAAACGGGTGTTTAACCTATTCTAACCGAATAAAATTATCCTATAATTTCCGATTCTATTTCGACAATTATCCGATAATTGCTGTAAATGCGATATTTTTTTGGTGGCAAGTGTAGCCTACTATGGACTTATAGAATAATGCAATATTTATATATTATGTTGAATCTTACCATTAATATTGCCTGCTTGGCTACTAGTGCTAGACCACCTCATAGACACCTCAGCTGAGCTGAACATACACAAAAAAAATTTTAAAAAGTAACAGATTATGTAAATTATTATAAATGGAAGAAATGAATAGATAAATAAATAGTTTAAATAATAAAACAACAGATAAAACTTATTTATACTAATTATATCACTATCTTGTTTGTATGCATAATCATAGTTTGCAACATGGTATTGTTCTAGATAAATTATTTATTCACAGCAGGCTCTTAGAATCTCTTACATTTAAACACTTAAAGTTCTTAAAAATGAGTTTTCTATTTCATCAAGAACTTGTTTGTATGTGGAATTGATTGTCCAGTGCTGTTAAGGATTCTTTTGTGTTTTGTAAATTTTATCTATTAGTATCACCATATAATTTATTATTTTAGGAATATTTCTATTTAAATGTATTTTATGTTATTATTAGCGGAATTTAGCTCAGTTGGTTAAACTGGTGGTAAACACTCTTCTGTGAACCGTGGAGAATATCTGGTTCCTGCTTAGATCAAACACCATGCTGGAGGTGTCAAAGTACACACCTGAGATGCTAAGCCATTGGTCTCTGGTACAATATGGCTCATGCATGCTAAAAGAATGCAGTCCACTCTTTGGTAAAGAGTATGGGATTGTCAGCCAATGTACTGCCTAATTTAAACCAAAAGGACCAGGGGCGTATTTGGGGGGGGGGGGGGGCCGCAACCGGCATGCTCCCCTCTTATCGTCAAAACGTAGTTGCGCCTCCCCTTATATTAGGTGCTCCGGGTCCATAATTTACCATAAAAACCCAAAATACGGGGCAAAATAGGGTACCAGAGCACCAAAATGGGAAAACAAACTTTTTTTTTGCTCGTCAAAATAAAACAGCCAACCAATGCCCGCCCGGACCTAAAAGTGCGCCCCCTTTTTTCGGTGGATCCTGGATCTGCTCCGGAGGACCATACTGCATAGAGTTCCTCGGACTTTTGTGGGTTATCTTTGGTGTCTCACAACACTGACTATATAAACAAAATTTGCTGATGGAGTAGCACGTACTAACGACGACAGTGTTCTATAAACACTCTTTCCACTCTCACGTGCACCAAACCATCTTCGTATTCTTTGAAAAAAATAACCCCCTCTGACTAGGTAGATCTACTATGTTAAATTACTACGGAGATCTTACTAGCACCACAGAGACCTACCTAGTAAGGTAGTATATAATTTCCCTGTCTATTGATGTTATTAATGCCTTAAGGGGTTTTTCTAAATAATGGCTGTATTTTCGTATGTATACATTTAGAGCATTGCTGACTATATTCTTGGTAGTATATTTTACTATGTTATAACAGGACCATATGAAAAACAGGTATGAGATCATCCTGATATGTTTATATCCTGTATAAATAAGTTTGAATAAATAAATAAAATAAATAGTATCCCTTGATATGGTAGTTTTTATAGGATTAACCCTGTTAACTACCTTTATCTGCCTTATTACTACCATTATCTACCATGTTAACAGAGTTATTTTTTTCAAAGGGTACTATGTCTGTGCAGTGTGTCTGTGAGCTGAATTGAATAAAATGAAAAGAACAAATATTCATATTCAATTAAATGATTCACCTTAATTCTCTGATTTCACGTTTTGATTTCCTTATCGGTGTCATGTTTCTTTGATGATCATCTTTGCATTGGTGCTCTAAAGAAGTACGGCTTTCTTGACGGTCAGTTTCTGCATTAAAAATAATCACAACATAAAATTAATGACCTAATTATTCTGAAATAGAATATTATTATTTATTTACTAGCCATTGTCATCAATAGAAAAGATGTTACTGATTTAAACAAATCAATAACCAATAGGACATATTTAAACAGAAATTAATAGATTCATTTTATTTACAGTATTTATTTCTTATTATTTTTTATATATAATCAAAAGTGGTGTAAACTGCCAATTAGATATACCTTGGATATTTATATATAGAAATGTAAACAAATAGAAAATCTGCTGAGAGTGAAAAGAAGTAGCCCCAACTGGAACTCGAACCCAGGTATTCAACCATTGTATGTTACTTGCATCCAGTTTGGGCACTGTTCGCTAGTGCGCTCTATAAAAAAATGTCATTTTATTAAAAATTTCCTTAGGATTGATAATAATTCATTGCAATTTGTTGCACATGGTTGTGAGTGGAAACGAATGGTGTTTAGATCAACAACATATTATTTAGTGATTAAATGATTGACTACTATTTTAAATACGTCATTGGCTGATTAGTATTTGTAAAATAGAATGTCGACCGTAGAAAAATACATCATAAACCATGTTTATTATAAGTTTATTGTTGCATAAATCTTAGTAAAAGAACTTAAACTTGACTAGAAACCAGAATCCTAGAATTAGAAGGTAATCATATCAACTACAGTTGTTTTGTGTACTTAATCACCATCAGTACATAAGTTTTTACCTTGGCCATTTTGATTAATAGAAGATGCAGCACTACCGATAAACTCTCTCAACTTCTTCTTGAGGTCACGACTTGTTTTCTTGTAGTAGTACAAATCCTTCTCAAGCGCTTTCACCTTTGCATCTGATGAACTACTAAAAAAGGAAATAAAAGATGTAAATCAACATACACAGTAATGGTGTATATTTATATACAGTAGAACCTCAATTTTACATACTGTATGGGACCAGAAGGAAGGGATATGTAAATCCGGGGGTTTGTAATATTGAGTTTGGTCTTTTTATAAGTTTGTTCATTATGTATTTTCTCATTTATCTACTACTACCCATTTTTAGGCCTATAGGATTTTAAGTATAAAAAAACTATAAATATTGGTTTATAAATTTGAACGCAGTTTTAACACCATATCCAGTTACAATTTATGTTTTAAGCTTAATACTTTACCATTTTTAGTTAAATTTAGGAGTATGTAAAACTGAGGGTTCATAAAATTGAGGTATGTATAATCGAGGTTCCACTGTACGTTCGTTCCAGTATTCATTTGGAAGATGCTCATGGCACTGTGAACCAGATGTTATACATTCTTATGACTTTCTACTCCCATGAGGGTCAAGTCATGCAGCAAATGCAGGGTTGTACTAGTGCTGTTTCAGCTGTTCACGACAGGGGTCATGCATGGACCAGTACGCTGGGATAACTCCCTACTCTTCTCGAAAGATGTACTGGTGGGCTCTTTAAAGTGCACATGAGCTATTTGTGTACACTGTGTCTACAGTTTATAGTCCTTATTAGAGAAGACTTGTTCCACCACCAGAACCATGGTGCAAGTAGGCCTCGAATCCGTGCTGTTCTTTTTTCTATGGTTCAGGTTTCTCTACCTTTAACCGCTCGGACATACAACTCGGTAACTCAGTATGCACGCAAACAACTAGGATACTATTATGTCAAAACAATAGGTGGCATCCATTGTTATTTACAGCAACGAAAAATGTGGCAACCCTATGAATGTAAGTGTTGCTGATTTGTATCCTTTAACTTATGGTGTTGTATCATAAGATTTTAGATTTAAAATTACATTGGTAGTTAAATATAGATGTGAAAACTAATATCTTGTAAGTTTCCATGTAATTAGTACATTCTTATTACATTTCAAAATATCTAATTGAAAAATGCCTATTCTAAAACATACAATTACAAAATCATTCAGGTATAAAATGACCATAACTTTGAAAATTTTGATGTATTCCTGTGCATTTCTATGTTGAACATAAGTTCGCCAAATTATTTCAACGATCATGGTTGTGTCAAATTTATTTTAATACCATGATTGGCTGCACATGCTTCCAATTTTCAAAAAGTAGAAACATTTCGAACTACCAAATTCTCTACTGAAGGGAAAAAACTTAACAGTCTGGCGGGTGATTCCATTAGAAAAATTAAACTGGCCAGGCACACAGTAATTTTTTTCAGATGAATGAATTTGTCTAGGAGAAAATGGCTTTTGGGCAACCCTACCCCAGGGGTGGATCCAGGATCATGTGAAAGAGGGGGCGCAAAATTTTCAGCCTGTTAGACGTGTTCATGGTTTTAAATTTAATAAGCAAAAACAAAAATGTTATTTGCATGTTTTTGACTATTTTATGCTGTAGTTTTCATTGCTATATTCAATTTCTTGGAGAAGTTTTTAGAGGTGGTGCACGAATTATAAAAGGCGGCACACATGTACATTTGACGATATCCGTCCCTGTACCCAACCCCCCAGCCATCCTTCCACCTTTCCCTCATGCTGTGTTTCATATAGTTACCTTGTTGTGCTAGACCCTGATTGCTCCTCAATCTGTTTCATGAGGAATTGAACTCGTTCCTGATGCTGCTTTTGTTGCTCTGTCATTTTGCGATCATTTTCTATCTCGGTTCTCTGCAGCGCTCCATCTAACTCTCGAACGAGTCGTTCCTGTTCATCAATTTTCATCTAAAAGGTTATATAATGAAAAAAAAATAAATACTAGAATATAGAATGTATAAGTAGCCATTTGTAAATGTACCATACTGCCATTGGAATTAAATTAACATCAAACAGCAAGTAACTTGGAAATTACAAAATGAAATATAAATAAGCACAGACTAAGTTATTTGTGATGCTTACTGAATTAAAATTCAGAGTTCCATCGTGTTTGATTAATAGTTATTAAACTTGAAATGCCAGTAATTAATCGTGTGATGGAGATGAGACGATAATTAGTCATATTAGATGTAAAACAAAAATGTTGTCTTGTTTAAGTTGACTGACCCAGAATTCACAAAATTCAAGGTTGGCTTTTTTTAAAACTTTAATCTCCTGACTTTTTGGTTCTTAATACATAAGTTTATCCAAACAATTTTAAGAAATACATTATGTTATCTTCCCAACAATTGTAAGTAGTACATAAAATCATCACAATTTACTATAGTTGAACCTCCCGTAAATGTGTCCGCTTCCTGTAGGTGTCATCTTATGAAAGATTCGACCAAGAGGGCCAACTGTTCACACATACGTGTGTATATCAAACATTTCCTAACCATACAAATGCATATTGAATGAAGGTCCAATATGGAAGGTGTCCACTTTGAGGTGTGTCTGCACTGGGAGGTTCAACTGTATAAGAATTTAAACATATTACATTTAAAATACAGTAAAAGAAGCCTACGAAAAAAAATGACTGATGACCAAACCAAATTTTCTAAAATTTTGACGCCTGGGCAAACACAACAATGGTTTTAGGCCTAATAACAAATACATTAACTGAAGGCCTAATGTACTTTTGGAAATCTGTCTAAATCAAAGTACTTACGGTATACATTAATTTATAATTAACAATTAATTAGCGATTTAATTAAAACATTACTTAGAAAATTAATTAATTTGTCCGACACAAGACTGTGTGGTATTGTTCAACTTGCAATCAATGAAATAGCCTAGACAAAAACAAAATACTTATGTTTTTAATAACATTACTTTTATTGCTTCATTTCTATTATGTTAATGTAATTAGTTCTAAACTGACCTACAAAACAGAGAAGAATTAATGTTTTGGCAAAAGGTACTAAAGTACATTTCTATTATATAAAATATTCAGTACAGGATGGATTAAAGTCAGAGAATTATATGTAGAAAGGTAGAGTGGGAAATCTTATGTCTGGCAATGTATTATTGTGTACCAAAATAGAGCTCTGATAAGAAAAAAAACTATATAAAGTAATTATCAGAATGCTGTTGTGTACATCACATTGAAAAATTAAAAAAGGAACTCTGCATGTGTGATGGCCAATTAACAACTAAAGGGCACTCCGAGAATGCATTACCTTCGCCAACAACAGTAGGATATTTAAAAAATTAGTATATTTTAACTCACCATTAATTACTCTTAAACTAGTCTACATAAACCGATCCAGAAATAGCATACTACACTAATAGCATACTACACTCAAATGAATAAGCATCCGGGTTTTTAAAAAATGTTAGCACCTTTTGAGGGTCGTTTTATATGAAAATTAATGTAAATTAAGGAATGGAAAAATAATGAAAAATGGGAGGTGGGTTAAGGCTAAGACTGACCAACAATGCATTATTGGTGAATAATTTTGTATGGGTCTGACTATTTAAGTCTGTGAATGTTAAAAAACATAAGTGGCGCCTGTACAATAGAGGATGAGAATTGATTCAAACAGGAAGCATCACAAAAATTTACTGGGGCGGAGACTTATTCATGTGCCTACAGTTTTCAGAGCTCCCATGTTGAAAATCCAGAAATCCTGGAGATTTTGTCGGCCAGCATTCGTAACTGTTTTGGGGTAAGCGTACTATATGGACATTTAAAAATGAAATTATATGAACGACAATGCTTTGATTGTTACAAATTAAAATGTACTATTATATTTGGCAAAATTATTGACAAACAAACCTTCAAAATATCAATTAGTGTCCAAATAAATAAAAAATACAACATATTTTTTTTTTATACTGCAAATTTATCAAAAATCCTGGAGATAATCATGAAAAATGCAAATACCTGTAGAAAATTTTGTATTTCCTGGTGCCTGGGATATGATGCAAAATTCCTGGAGACTCCAGGCTAATCCTGGAGACTTGGGAGCTCTGAGTTTTCATAATGAGGTCCGTAAAGGCTTGGTTAAAAAAGAAGTGGCACTTGTTCAATCATAGAGGGGCATTAGTGAGGTTTCGCAACTTTACGAAATACGAAAACGGATACTTCATAAATTCTAGCAACATTTGAATAAAACACCTTGAATATCTGTCACAGTTGGTGAATATTTTAGGACCATCATCAACAATTCGTAGGTGGACAATTTGATATATTTTTTAACACATTTAGCAACTTTGAAAAATTTAAGTGTGACGTATCTGTTTTCGTTTTTGTATTTCGTAAATTTGCAAAACCTCACTATTGATTCAACCGGGGAGCTACAGATAAATTTCATGTTTAGAGGAGTGCATATCGAGAAAAAACACTTAACAGTGGCACTTATACCCCATTCAGACTAGCATCGCATTGCGATTGGTTGTAACAATTAGCACCCGATCACAAAGTAAAATCGTGTGTGAATGCTTACCAATAGTAACTGATTGTAATCGATATCGCATCTGTTACAGGTTGCGATCAGTTGTTAAATCTTTATTACTCCCGATTACCACGGAATCCGATCGCAATGAATTCCACAGGAACTGATTGGGTCGATCGCTGAGGTTAGAACACTTGCTATCGCCGAATGAACTATGACAACACATTCTGTGGCGTACTGTTATAAAGTAAAGTGTCTGTAGAATGCGTTTTAAAATTGCGATTGGTTTCGATCGGAAATTGGATTACCACCGATTACATCGCAACCGATCGTGATGCAATATATGCGATGCTAGACTGAATAGGGTATTATTCATACATGTACAGTGAAGTTTAAATTTTACAAATTGTATATTGTAAAACGCAAAATGCTGTCTCTATGCCCTGTAAAACAAGAAGAGAAAAAATAAAATTAGCAAATAGAAAAAACATCCAAGCCATCATCCAAGTATGGGGATATGCCTACGTCTCTGCCAAGAGATCTGACAGAATGGACCCTTGGCCAGCATATGTTAATCTTACAATACCTTAATACTAACTATCTTACCTCTAACTCATTAACTTCAAGTTGTTTTTGCTTCTCAATTTCTCTCAAGTCAACAACTTTTCCAAAATATTTGGCAAGAAGTGCTTTTGTTTCAGTAGTTGACAGTGAACTTAACCGATTCATTAATTCCGACTCACTCTACAAGATAAAAAGTAAACAATTAACAATATTTTTTTAGTATATTATGCATGAAAATGTTCAACAACAAACCTATGGACAAAAAAATCCATAATTCCTTTCACACAGAACTGTAACTGGGAATATTGCGGTAATTCGCAAATGCTGGCTTTAGTGTGAAAAGGTACTTCCCTTCAATGCCAGCAGTGCCGGCATTCGTTAGACCACCTCAGATCCTAGACATATTACCGTTATATTACCATCACTGCCTTAGACAGGATGTGTATGAAAGGGCCCACAGTGTAATGCCTGCTTACGCAGTGAAGCATAATGAAACAAAGGTCAAAGTTGCAAACCTGTATTTTTAAGACTGCCAATTTTACTCCTTTCGCTCGGACCCTTTCAAACAGAAAACCGTTATATTACCGGAATTTGACCTTCTCTGTGAAAGGCTTTAGACCGACAATAATTTCGGAATAGTTATGGTAACAATGCGGTATTTTCTGTGTGAAAGGGGCTCGTGTAATACGAGTTCCTAACCATGGACAATAGTCTACTTGCATCTAAGGCTAAACCTGTGGCTCTAAGACTCCACGTACACTTAATATCTAACTATGGATCATGTCTACTAATCTAAGAATGACTGGTTGAGAGCTGCAGTACAAGGTTTTAACCCCCAACCTCATGACCAAACAATTAATGCTACGTCATCTACCTACTCCTGGTATGCATTAATGAAATATGGAAGGAAGAGATAAAACAAAAGAGAAGAGAGATTGTAAATGACATGTATTCTTCATGATTTTTGTTTCATCACCGACGCTATCTCTCGCCATCATCAAAGCAATCATAGTACTGACTATATTTAATAAAAAGGGATACTAAGTACTGTTGAACCTCCCTGTGCGGACACTTCACGTAAGCTGACACCTCCAATAACGGACACTAATTCAAAAACCCGTTTGTTTTTCTTATCTAATCAGTGCATTTGGTACCTCTCGAAGCGGATGCAAACACTTTTTGTCTCAAATTTTAGATTTTTTGTATGTTAATTTACCTCCCATAAGCGGACATCTCGAAAAATTGAGTGATTTTTCTGAACAATGAATACAAATTTCTGTACATAATCATCCTAATGACTGAGAATCATGTTATTGAACCAATCTTTAAAATGATAAACCATATTAAATAAAATATAGAACGCAATGTCTAGACATTTAAGAGGCCACTAATGTTGAGAGTACCTTGACCATACATGATTTTACAACTTTTGGCCCTCTATCGGCCAAAATTCTCATAAGCGGACACCTCCCGTAAGCGGACACTTTTTCCGGACCCAAGGGTGTCCGCTTACGGGAGGTTCAAATGTACATGTTATCATAATATTAATATGGGGCTATTGCTAGGTTACTGATACACAGGATTACTGACAAAGTGTGAGTTAGTACTGAGTTACTGAAAAAGTTGTTAACAATAGAGTACAGGTTACTATTACATGGGTTAGTAAAACTGGGTTATATATTGTTTGAAAATTTGCATGGTGAGATTCCAATAAGCGTATAATGTTTGCGATACACCACCTATGTTGTAAGCTACTCAATGTTTTTGCTTGATGTTCTTCGATCGTCCTCAATAGTGAGAGAATGTCTTCCGAGACTCTCAGAGTCTCATTCCTAAAGATGATCAAAGCACTATCAAAACGCTGAGTAGCTTACAACTATATATGTGGTGTTCTATAAATGTTATGTTTATTAAACCGGGTTAATAATAAAGTATAAGTTAGTACGGAGTAAATTGCTTATTAACAGAAGCGGTTAATAACAGATTACTGAGTTCGTATATAGTACTAGAGGGAACAGTTGCCTCAGCAATTGTGGTTCACATTCCTAATCAAAAGGTAGGGAGTTTGCAACTCATGCTTGGCAGTTGCTTGTGCCCCTGGGCAACAATTTACTTGCGTTGTTTCAGTCTACCCAGCTGTACAATGGGTACTGACAAACTGCTGGGAAGTAACCTGTGATGGACTAGTGTCCCATCCAAAGGGAGTATCATACTCTCATCCACATCATGCTACAGAAACTGAGCTAGGCTCCAACCCTATGAACCTTATGGCCCTGAGAGGAGTTAATTATTTACTTTTTATTATTACTAGATCACACAATAAAAATAATGCGTGAGGGATTATTCAATCCATTCTAGCGTCTCCTACATGATGTTTTATCACGCGAACGTGTTCAATATGTTCTATCGCCAAGCATCGTGGTCTTCTGTGATGGCAGAGAGACGATATTGATGCCCCTTGCTGTCAGATCAACCTTGATGATGTCATAGAACCGACATCATGGTCGGCCCCGTCCACATGCACCTCCTTCCGGGATGAATGTCAGTACCTCAGACAGGATAATACCATCACTTTTGGGGACATGTCCAATCCACTGGAACCTTTCCTTCTCTAAGAACTGATGGACGTCTCACGCCAAGGCACTCCTCTGCAACTGCATACGATAGGTGGAAGTCATGTGACAGGCGCATCACATGCTTAGCAAGGAGGAAGTACCCGTCCAGGCAACGCTGTTCCCGCATTCCGAATGCGCAGAACTGCAAGGCGTACAGCAGGGAAGCAAATACAGCTTGACAAAATTACTCTTCAACTGATTGCTCACAGATCGGCGATAAAAAAACGGGTGGATTCAATCGTTTAACAATCGTCTCTGTACAACATATACGATACTTGACTGCCGCGAGTGTATTGTCATTCTCCGCAAATAGGCTTCCAAGATATATAACGGATGACTTCCATGGTATAATTTTATCACCAAGTTTTACTTCAGGAAGCGAGTTCTTATTCACTGTTCCAGGGCGGTGGAAACAGATCAACTTAAACTTCTAAGGGGCCAAACGGAGGCCAAACTTATTTAATTACTGGGTAACTATTTACATAGGTGTTTAATATAGTACAAGTAAACAATTAAAAGGGGTTAATGATATTAGGTAATAAAATAAGTTATTAATATTAAAATCCTTTGTACAAGCCTGAAATCTCATAGGCTGGAGCTTATTTCCAGTTTCTGTAGCATGGAGCGGATGACAGTGTGATATTCCCCCTAGATAGGATGCTATTCCATCACAGGTTACTTCCCAGCAATTTGCTGGTACCCATCGTACAGCTAGGTAGACTGAATCAATGTCAGTAAAATGTGTTGCTCAGGTGCACAAGCAACTGGCGTGAGTGAGTCTCAAACCACCGACCTCTCGATTGGGATTCTGAACTTCAAACGCTGTGTCATCTGCTCCCACTGTTACTAATATTAGTAGGTTAACGTTACAAGAGGTTACTAATAAATAGGGTCATATATAAAGCTTTAGATGAATGATCAATTCAGACCTGTGATAGGTTATTTATCTGTAGATCTTGCTCCCTGTTTGCAATGGTTTCATTTTTGTAGTCAATTGCAGCATCAAGTGCATCAATTCCTTCATTCAGTTCAATTAACCTATAAAAGTTTCAAACAATTCAAGGTATTAAAAAAATGTTATGGTGAACTTGCACAATGTTTTAAAACATTGTGCAAGGGCGCATAAATTGAAGGATATTTTTTGTTTTAATGTTGCAAATATCTCAGAGTTGATAGGGAAACTGAATAGGGCGCATGTAGCATAGGTATGTGTGTGTGTGTGTAGTGTAGTACTGAGCCCACACCATTCAACAACATTTTTTTTAACCTGATAGTACCGGGGCCACACAGCAAAAGGGTTAATGACACATGAACATGAAAAACCTGGATTTCTGACTTGTTTCATCTTGCAGGAGCAGGTCATACGACATTTGTGTGCTTGATATTGGATACGACACAAAATAAAACAAAATTTAGAAACTTGTTAAAATACCTTCTTTCTTCTCTTGGTGATAATATGGTGCCAAGCTGTAATTTCTCATCAAGTACACTTCTCTGTTGAACCAACTTATCCCTTAATAAATCAGCACAACACAAAGAAATTAAATTATATAGGGAAACAATAATAGGAATTCAAATTTAAATTAAATTTAAACTTAATTGGCCCAGCGGTTGCACATCAGACTTCTAATCATAAGTTTGGTGATTCGAGGCTCACTCTGTTCGGCTGTTTGTGTACCTAGGCAAGACACTTTATCCACGTTACCTCCCTCCACCCAGGAGTATAAGTGGGTACATGGGAGGTACAAATGGGACAGAGCCAAACCAAATGAGACATAAGTCACAAATGCTAGTTTTCTGTAATAGGCAGAAAATTAAAAATGGTCAATTCAAATTTTATTTTATTTCAAATATATACAATTCGTACATTCAACATTCATACTACCTTAACAATTTTCAGGTATATGATCAAAAAATGTTAAAAAAATTACAAATTATAATGACCTTGCTTAGTCAACTGATAAACAATTTTAAATGCAGTTTTCTCAAAATTTACATTTAAAATGTTCGAAATTTGATTGTTCATAACTTCGAAAGGAAACATCGTATTAAACTGATTTTTTTTGTATGTTAAATATAATAATTTGTAATTTTATAATCCATAAAAAAGTGAACTTTCAATTTTCCGACTTATGTCTCATTTGGCTTGGCTCTGCCACAAATGCCACATGCGCTTGTAACAGCTGCAACATTATGAAAAGTATTGTATTCCAATGACTGTAATAATTGGGCATTTTTTTACACAAAAGAATGGGATATGCAGCCACATAAATGCCCAAACTACAGCTAATCTTGTAAATTACAATTCCATAATTTATAAATCACACAATGTGTGTGCAGTGATTGATAAATACTACTAAAGTAAAATATTATTAATCACATGTTAAACTTAGTTACCTAGTAGTTAAGTAATTAAGAACAGGTAAGTAAGTAATTAAGAACAGGTAAGTATTACTTAAAGTAAGTAAGTAAGTAAGTAATTAAGAACAGGTAAGTAAGTAAGTAATTAAGAACAGGTAAGTAAGTAAGTAAGTAAATAAGTAAGTAATTAAGAACAGGTAAGTAAGTAATTAAGAACAGGTAAGTATGCAATTAAGAACAGGTAAGTAAGTAAGTAATTAAGAACAGGTAAGTAATTAAGAACAGGTAAGTAAGTAAATAAGTAAGTACTTAAGAACAGGTAAGTAAGTAATTAAGAACAGGTAAGTATGTAATTAAGAACAGGTAAGTAAGTAAGCAAGTAAGTAATTAAGAACAGGTAAGTAAGTAAGTAAGTCAGTAAGCAAGCAAGTAATTAAGTAAGTACAGGTAAGTACATTTAAATAACCAATCAAGTAAGAAAGTAAGTAGATAAGTAGATAGGTTATTAGTAGTAAAAAGTAAGTAGGTAGGTACAGTAGGTAGGAAAGATAGGTAGGTAAGTCAGTACACTTACCGGTCAAGCATAAGAGCTTCCATGACTCTCTTCTTAGCTGGAATGGAATCATCAATACTGTTTCTGATGTCTTTGTCCTGTGCTTCAATTTCTGCATCTGCATCTTTAATTCGTAAAGCTAATCCATGAATATCCTATACAAAAGTTAAAACAATAATAAAGTTGTTATTATTTTATTATTTTTTATTTTAATTTAATTTTATGGTAAGGGTGATATAAAAATGACAGTTATATACCATATAAAAAACTCACTGAACTGAGCCTTTTTCATAGGGGTAGAAGAAGGAAAATGTATTTCTGTTTTTAGCACTCAGTATGTTCAATATAAAGAAAAAATATGATTTTAATACTCTAATTTCTATGTTCAATGTTATATCCTCAAAATAAAAAAAATTATTTAAAAACGATTTTTCTATCTTCAAAGTTTTGTTTAATTTTATAGTAACATGCACCTATATTTCAGATATATTTTGATAATAAATGCCATGCACTGGCACAAGTCATACATAATTTATGCATATAATTTTTTTTTATATTGCCCACAAGTCACAGAACTCTAAAATAAATGTATAGAGAGCTTCTAAATGACTTATATACATTTACAACTGAGAAAACTACCATTTTTTACATCAGACATAAATTATTTATTTTATTTGACTAATTAATTTAAATTAGATTTAGCTAATGCTGGGCAATAAATGCTATAAAGTAATGTATATTAAATCCAAAATATAAACTACAAGTTTAATTGTATCACATTACTGTTGCCCACAAGTCATACAATTTTTAAATGTTCAATAAAATGACATGAATGTTGACTACAAATTTATTGTACCTTATTGCCTAATTAATTCCTATTAGATAACACTGTTATAATAAATGTCATGTAATGACTTATGCATTAAAGTGAGAAAACATAATTATAAATATATAATAGTTGCATACTATAGTATAATATTATATGATATTACCATACTTGCCTTACCCTGCCAACAACCTCTTTTAATTTCAATTTTTAATTTTTAGTTATAAATTTTAATATTATATACATTGTATTATTAAATTGTAATGCTATTTTATCAGTTGCTTTAATAAAAATGTTAATACTTTATCTTGTATATAGACATTTATTTTATTGTAGCTACTGTACTATGGCACTTATTTATTTACTTTTTACCTATTTATGTTTTTATTTATTTTATTTATTTTAGGGCTATATAACATTTTAATATTGGACACCATGTTTTACAAGCTCTTTGAGCTTATTATGAATGTCCCTTTCATTGTAATTTTACTCAGTATCTAAATTTTTGTACCTGTTGTTTTTAATGAATAAATTTGAAATTTTGGATATAAATGAAATATTGTTAAAGAAAAAAAATCACGTAAAAATGTCTTTTATACCGAATAAAAATGAAAATATATTTTTTACATAGCAAGTTATATCTAAAAAGTAGTGGATAAAATAAAAAGGACTAATTTTAAAAAAAAAAAATATTATAAATAATGGTTATTTTAACACAATGTTGGCCTTTTCAGCAAAGTATTCATGAATCGGAGATTGGAATTATTAAAAACATTTTTAATTTGTATTCAATTCTTTGAATTATACTGTTGGAAGGCTTGCTAACAGGTCAAAAATTAAATTTCAATTTCATATCAAATCATAAATCTTAATTTTCATCATCAGAAGGTTTGCAAAACAAGGTATTAAAAAAGGTCTCAACAAACTGTCTAATTAATTTCTATTACACATTGCTGTTCTAAAAAATGCCATGTATTGCTACAAAATAATGCATAAATGAAAACAACACTGCAGGGTGAAAACAACACTGCAGGGTGCGGTTCTACTAAATGCCAACTATAGCTGCAATATAATGCATATTAAATGAAAACAACACTACAATTTATTGCTTCACAATTCCTCCAGTCACACAACTTTCAATTAATTTAATTGAATGAAATAAATGTAAAATGAAAATTAATTGTGCCTCATTTGCTTAATGAGTTCCCATTAGATATCGGTTATAAACCTTCAGGCAATTCACATTAATCAATAAATACAATAAAGAAAAGGCTTGAAAGAAATGGCTGAAGTCATAGGCTACAAAGGAGATACTTGTAATTAATGATAATGATTTCGGCCCCTGCAGTCATTTTTTTAATGTCATGTAAGGGTCTTTGACTTGTGGAAGAGGTCACAAATGTAACAAGAGAGAAACTATACCTCAGGTAAGAAGTTGATAAAATCATAATTAATACATGAATACCCTCAAATGGGTGATTTAGTAATGTCATACAGTCTCCCGAAACTGGCCCTCCAGAAAATTAAATTTCATGCTAAACCGACAATCATGAAATCAATCTTTAAAGGAAAAACACATTTATTTTATGCGACCCATTGAAAATACCAGTATTTAATGCCTGTATTTGTGTCCTATAAAATGCTGTATTAATATTTGTATAACTGTCTCAGTTCTTGTTTAGTCACCGCACTGGCCAACATAAAATCTTTAATGATACATCCGAACTATCGAACAGAGAGCAAAATATATATGTATTTAAAAGCAACAAAAATACTTTTAATACTACTTAATACTTTTAATGGTATTAAAAGTATACTTGTTGCTCTAAACTTTGTTTTGATTTTGCTTTCTGTTGGAAAGTTTGGGTGTACCATTAAAGACTATACGTTGGCCAGTACAGTGAATAAACAAGAACTGAGACAGTTCACACAGGTTAAAAAAAACAAATTATTGTATTAATTTTGATTGTATAATATTATGTATTACAGTATGAGTTTCAATTTTCACAAACTAAAACATTTAACAGATCCGACTTATAGTTTCAACCTCTCTTGTCAGAGGTTTTCCTCAGAGACTATTATGTATTGTGTGAAAAAATAAATGATTATTTTAACTGAATTGTAAATTTTTGTAAAGTTGACTCCCAAAACCGAACAGTCCAGAAAATCAAATAAGAAATGAGCGGTCACCATGGCATGGTTAGTGGGGAGAGCTGACTGTAAAATGTAATGAAAATCCTGATCCTGATTAGAAATTTTTAAAAATCTTTGTTACCCAAGTGTTATGAAAAAAAATCAAGCTATGCATTTTTTTTTACTTTTTGGTTAACTATTTAAAATTAGAATGAAAATTG
Organism: Nesometra sesokonis; assembly: GCA_025631205.1. Classification (NCBI taxonomy): domain Eukaryota; kingdom Metazoa; phylum Echinodermata; class Crinoidea; order Comatulida; family Antedonidae; genus Nesometra; species Nesometra sesokonis. The sequence goes on from JAOTQE010088574.1 coordinate 26,063, forward strand.
AAATCAATATGTTGTAATTTATTCCAAATTTTGTAAAAAAATACATAACATTTTCTTTAAAATAGCCTATATGAATAAAAAAAAATCATACTTGAAAAAAAAATACAATAAAGGTTGTTATTTGATATTCCCATGCTCACTGAACTGAATTAGTTTTGAAGGTGCACAATTATGGAATAATACTAAATAATAATAATAATAATAATAAATTCGTAGTATTATTTATCGGAAATTATTTATAATTCAGCTTAAAAAATGTTTATTTGAAGAGTATATAGAATAGTCATTATATACAGTACGTTATTATTGTTTTTTGTATTTGTATACATGTTTTTTGATTATTATTTATTTATACATGTAAATTTTTTTAATACTTTTGTAAAGGGTGTTAAACCCGACTAGAGAAATCTATTTTTTTAACCCCCTATTGCCATGCTGTATATGTGTTTTTTTTTGGCAATAAAGAAGAAGATGAATCAGTGAACTTCTGTTCAATATGGAAGTGCATGTGAATGTATAACTATCAACTTATGACTCTGTTGAAATGAACATATCAACATAACTGTAAATAAAGCAGCTAGGACTTTTGGTTTTATTAAGAGAGTAGTGCGATCTCGTGATTCATTTGTTTTATCAAAATTATATATTGCTCTTGTGCGCCCAATTTTAGAATACGGGTTGCCTTCATGGTTTTCTCATACAATTAAAAACAATACAGCTTTAGAAAGTGCAGCAAAGAATGACACAAAAATTTGTAGGCTGCCAACCCAAAATTTAGAATATCGGGAACGGTTAAAATTACTTAATATGATGTTCTTTGTTAATAGAATTAAATATATTATTTTAAGTTTTGTAGCTAACTCATTATATGGCCTCTATAATTTTTATATTTTAAAGTATGTTTCAATTAACTGCAGACATCTTGATCACCTTAAATTTATTCATACTTTTTCTAGAACAAATGCCTTTAAATTCAATTCATTTAATTCCTTTCCTCGTATCTGGAAAGAACTTGATTCTGATAGTCGTGATGAGCTACTCATTAATATCAACTCATTTTT
>JAOTQE010088575.1:0-14954 GCA_025631205.1 Nesometra sesokonis
TTCATTTTCATTGTTTGCAATCAAAATGACATCATCGGCCCAAAAAAGACCGCCCATCCAGGTACCGTTCATTTGAATTATTGAGAAAACAGAAATATTTATACTGCTGGCACCTTTATCGTACTGTGGACGGGTCTAACTTAAAATTCAACAAATTACTGGTGTCATTTTCGCCTCTAAAGCACGTTCCATTGCCACTCAGCATGAGAGAAGTGGCTCCATGCTTACAAATCCTCCATGGCTTGCAAAAATGCTGGCGTAGACAGATCTTGCTCTTGTGACCGCACATGTAAACACTCCACAATATCCTTTGGTTGTGGTGTTTTTGTTCAACTCACGGCCCCAAAAGTAGTTTTGAATGGGGGTGAAAAAGGTTTGACTCTGAAGTCAGGCAAGTCTGAAATTTTCTGTTGTATTGGTTTTCTTCGATATCTTCTACAAACAATACACTGATAGACAACTGCTTTCGACAAGTTGATGTCCTCTACAATCCAGTATTTCTTCCTAATCTCGGCAGCTGTCCTTAGGTGGCCACCATGAAGATCATGTACATGTCTGTTGCGTACAATTAACAAGCTGATGACTTTCTTTTTTGGGAGAAGGGAAGGGTGTCATATATCATACGATATCTGCTCTGAACTGAAAACTACATGACAAGGAAATTAATAAATTGCTCATAAATAAAAACTAAATTTCGCCAAAAATTGTAATTGAGACCTAGTTGATCTCAATCTCACCTACGATGCGACTCATTTTGTGGTGTTGTTTAAAAAATTCATGGTACCATTAATGGACGCTTTGTACTACCTCTGTGAAAATTTTAACATAAATTTTGAACCATTTATTAAACTGTTTTATTTTAAAATCAACGATCGATCTTTAAAGTTGGGGACTCAAAAAGGCTGAGTGTGACAGGGGTGGGTTTAGGAGGGAGAGGATTCACCTAGAATATGTTTGAAAATATTAAGCCTATCGACGCTCATACAAAGCATCATCTTCATCTGGATAATAATTCCACTATTTGTAAGTTAATGTAGGCCTATGACACGCGAGTCATAACTTTCTAATAAATAAAAACAATTCTGCGGCACTGAAAGAGGACAAACAACCAGGATTTTGAAATGGCCGGGGATGTGCGAGTTTGAGGATCTTGGACAAAACTCACCACCAGCAAGCACGTCATCTACTAAATTTTCAATTCGACATGCAAAAAAAAAAAAAACCCAAAAATACACGGAATTTGCCGAATTGACAAATAATAAGTGAAATTTGTCACTTTTTTGGGTTTGCATTTTTCTTTCTATATTTCATAAAACTTTAATATGTTGTAGACCCAGGAAACCAAAAAAAACCTATTTGGTACATTTTTGAGCGGGTGTTTGGTAGCCATTTTAAAATTTGCTGCCATTATAAAAAAAAAACCTGCCACAAATTAACATATTTAATAGCACCGATGACATAAAAAAAATATAAAAATCGTGTTTTTACACCAAAAATTCGTTTTCTGCAATAACTGTTTTCCTGGCAACCCTTCAAAAAAGTTTGTCATCACAGCTAATATAAACATTAGTATTCCAAACATGTTGATACCAAATTCAAGTATATAGCATAAGTAGAACTCAACTTGTGGATTATTTGTTGATGGCGGTCATTTTTAAAATGGCTGCCAAACCCCCGTCAATATAAATAAATACCTAAATTACTCGCTTCGCTCGCAAATATGACCCCCTTCCATCATCCTGGCCGGGCCCATGCGAACTATTTGAGACAACGCCAAACCCTTGCGGTAGATAGTTGCTGACAGGGGCGGATTTAGTGGGCGATCTGGCGCTCCCCCTATTATCGGCAAAACGTAGTTGCGCCCCCACCATATATTAGGAGCGCGGGGTGAAAAATTTACCCCAATAACATAAATTGACATAAATTTGAGGCAAACAGGGTACCAGAACACGATAAATCGGCAAATAACTTTGTTTTGCTCGTCAGAACAAAACGGGAAACGTCGCCCACCCAGACCTTGAAAAGTGTGTCCCCCCCTTTCGTCGGATCCTGGATCCGTCCCTGGCTGATAGGTGCCAATTTAAAAAATGGCCTCCTCCTGAAAATGTCTTAAGCTTTGAGTCAAAATCTTTGGCAGATCTGCATATTTAAATGGAAGTTTGACTAAATGTTTGCAGATTGTTCACATTCAAATTCAGCAGTAGTAAAGGTTTAACAGGCTTCAGTGCTCCACCCCCTAAAATTTACATTTGGGGGGGGGGGAGGTGATGTTTAAATGGCAATGGATGAAAAATACAAAATGGATGTACAGCGACTGTATGTGGGGACTCCTAGAGGATAATCGGATGTGCTAATCCAAGCAAGTTTTTTTCTTGGTTGTCAAAACGAATCGGGATTTAAACCCCTCCCTAAATCACAGTTCTGGATCTGCATATGTACAGTGATAATTAAATGGCTTTTCACAAAGTTTTCATTTTGCCCTAGTTGTACCAAATCAGTATAGGAATCTTGGTCACGGCATAGTGGTCATGGGGTCCCACTTTGCACTATAGGCTCCTACTAATGCTATCATTTATTAATTAGTTTCCACCCAAATCCTAGATCATTTTTAGTGAGCCATTTGTCAATATGGCCACCTATACCATTGAAATGGTCTGTATCTCAGCAATTATCAACCGTAGTAGATACTATCACTCTAATGGGACATCTTCCCTCAAAATGCTGACCTTTCTGAACACCTGACCAAGGGTTAGAATTTCGGCGAGAATCCATTCTCCATATCCATTCCCCTAAAAGTCTTCTTAGGAGAATCATTTTCGATTCTCACAAAGTTTGTCTCAAAAACTTAACGTTATCCACATTTTTATGGTCAATTCCATAGCTGATTTTTTTTGTACATGCAAGAACGTGCTTTTTTTCTGATGGGGTGCTGTCATTTTGTTTGTTTGTATCTCAATGCTGTTAATTAATCTTGTCGATGAAGCTAAGCTTACACGTATTAATTCTAACCAGTCAATATTCAAATAACAAAGACAATGACAGAACAAAATTAAACATACATTTTTGTGAAAATTTATTAAACAATATGGTAAGAAGAAAAAATACAACAAATGACAATAAAAACATCAGATTCTATGGATTATCGCATTTTTTTTTGCGAGAGCCTAAACCAATTCCTGTGAATTTGAACCAAATTTTAACCATGTGACCTTTGAAAGAAGCTATTGGTAAGCAAATTGTTTACAGATTTCGAAAATATTTGCTTCGGCCACCCATGTCTACAGCACACTTGAATGTGTTGGGGAGTGCAATATGTAGCACATGTGGAATTTTCAGAATGTAAGGCATGTATAGGTCTACTTTTTCTACTGAAACATTAAAAAATCTTTCCAAATTTCTTATTGATATCTTCACATTCATATTGTTTCTCTCCAGTATTTACAATATACTCAAATTACTAAAAATGGCTACTTTCAAAAATATTTATATGCCTCTCATGGCTTTTCATACCACAACTTCGATTAAAATTTAGTCTTTAGTCTTAAAATGTTTACATTCTTAGTCTTTGTCTCTAGTATGTAATCTCAAATAATGAATGTTCAAATGACAGTACTTTGAAAAAAAAACCCTTGGCAAAATGTGTACACCCATAATGGTTTTTCTTAAATGTAAAGCCTGGTAATCACTGCGTCGTGCGACAGTCGTACGGCGGTCATATGACTAAACCGTCGCTCCCTGTGTCTGTGGTTGTTAGACGCGATGACAGCCTTCTACTCGTCGGTTTTTTTAGTGACCCAACAGGGAAATCACTAAAAAACCCATGTCCGACTTGTACAACATTGTCATTTTCTGGCAACCACATACACAAGGAACAACGGTTCGTACGACCGTCGCACGACGCAGGTAGTGCCCGGCGTTAGAAAGGAAATTTCTTGGCACAATATTTACATACATTACTTCCCTTCATTATGTATTCTCAAATGTTTTTTCAAATGACCACTTTGACTAAATTTCTTTGCACAATGTTCACAGTGATATGGTTTCTCTCCTGAATGAATTCTCAGATGTGTTTTTAAAGCAGTACTATGAATAAATTTCTTTGTGCAATGCTTACATTCGTATTCCTTCTCCCCAGTATGTATTCTCAAATGCTTTTTCAAATGACTACTTTGACTAAATGTCTTTGCACAGCGGTCACATTCATAAGGTTTCTCTCCAGTGTGTGTTGCCAAATGACTTTTCCAACCACTTCTATAACTAAATTTCTTTCCACAATATTCACATTCATATGGTTTCTCTACAATATGAATTCTCAAATGACTTTTTAAACCAGTAACATAACTAAATTTCTTTTCACAGTGTTTGCATTTATATGGTTTCTCTCCAGTATGTATTCTAATATGTTCTTTCAATACAAAACTCTGATTAAATGTTTTTCCACAATGTTCACATTGATAAGGTTTTTCTCCAGTATGTAATCTCAAGTGTGTTTTCAAACTAAATTCTAGAGTAAATCTCTTCGCACAGTGTTCACATTCATATGGTTTCTCTACCGTATGTATACTCAAATGTTTTTTCAAACTATTACTAGAATAAAATGTTTTATCACAATATTCACATTCATATGGTTTTTCTCCAGTATGTATTCTCAAGTGTTTTTTCAAATTGCCTTTTTGACTAAATTTCTTTCCACAATGTTCACATTCATATGGTTTTTCTGCTGTATGTATTCTCAAATTACCTTCCAAAGTGCTACTTTGATTCAATGCCATTCCACACTGTTCAAACTCATCTTTATCTACATTTTCTTCTTTACATATCTTGAAATGGATTTTAAAACTACTATTTTGATTATTTCTACAATGTTTACATTCATACTGGTTAGCTCCTGAATTTATTCTCAAATGTTCTCTTTCAAGACAACTATGGTCTGTAAATTCCTTTTCACATTGTTCACCTTTGATTTGCTCCTCTATATATGTGTTCACATTTGTTTCCAGTTCACCTTGATTACATTTGTGTTGATGATCCAAAGTTTCTGTTTTGATTCTTGTATCTTCATTTGTCTTGTTTAAATATTGCTTTAAATTGTCAAATTCATATCTTCCTTGGTTTATGTCAGTCTCACCATCATTGCCTTCAAAATTACCACACTGCCCTAGAAATGAGAATAAAGACAAATGTATATTTTATATTTATTTTCTTTTGATACAAAAACATTTTAATTGCTTACATACATTAATTTCCAGGAACTTTAGGAGAAAAGATACCAGCATGCAACATCAATCTAGATACTTCTCTAATTTATTTAAATATATTTTTTTGTTCAGTCTAACATGCCTATTAATTTATGATATATTGTAATTTACAAATACTCTGCCTCTCATAAGCAATTGTCAACTCTTCCGAAAACCAACTCTCCAAAAAAGTGAATTTTACAGTAAACTGGACCTTATTTTTAAAATTCCAATGATCATTAAACCAATGTGAATATTGTATATCTAAATGTGAAACCCAACAGAATGGATGGTCCAATGGGTGGGAGAGAGGACATGCACAGTACAGTACTTATATTATACAATGCACATAGCAATGAGAAATTCTGTACAAGACTATAATTATTATTTAAATAGTATTTAAAAGAAAGATAATAAATGTTAACCCAAAACGTGCAGAGCTTCATATTTTGTCTTGAGTATCCATGTATCTTTAATGAAATTTTAAACTGTTAGATTAAATTCCTTTCCACCATGTTCACATTCATATGGTGTCTCTTTTGAATGTATTCTCAAATGCCTTTTCAAACCACTACTATACTTCTATAATTTTATAAGGCTGACAAAAAAGACCTAATGATAGCAGATACCATCAGGCAAAGGAAGAAGAGATGGATTGGGCACATAAATACGACACAATAGTCTTGCGTAGGATGTGATAGAAGGAAGAATGGTAGGAAAAAGACAAAGAGGAAGAAAGAGAATAATGATGCTTGATGATTATACAGAGTGGAAGGAGCTACAATTAGATTAAGAGGGATGCAGAATACTGGAGGTATTTGAGTAGAATGTTAATACGGACGTGCGTTGCGGCAGAACACCAGTAATGACTATAATTCTTTCCACAATGTTCACCTTCAAATAATTTCTCTCCAGTACATATTTGAGAATGTTCTTTCAAATTGCTATGTTGATGAAATTTCGTTTCACAATGTTGACATTGATATTGTTTCTTTTTAGTATGTATTCGGGAATGTTCTTTCAAATTGCTACGTTGATGAAATTTCTTTTTACAATGATCACATTCATATGGTCTTTCTCCAGTATGTGTCCTCAAATGACCATCCAAAGTGGTATTTTGATTCATTGCCTTTTCACACTGTTTAAACTCTTCATGTATATCTTCATCTTTATGTATCTTGAAATGGGTTTTATCTCCTGAATTTATTATCAAATATTCTCGTTCAAGACTATAGTCTGTGAATTCCTTTTCAAATTGTTCACATTCAGTTCGCTCCTCTATATATGTGTTCAAATGTGTTTTCATTTCACCTTTATTAAATTTGTTGTAAAAATGTTCACATTTTAATGCTTCTGTGTAGATTCCAATACTACTATGACTAAACCTCTCTTCACAATTTTTACATTGCTCCTCTTCTTTATGCACTGTTAAATGTTGTTGAAGATGTCTATGGTCTGTAAATCTTTTTACATTTTGCTTTTCTAAACTTGAACTAATAGGTGTTTCCAGTTCACCTTTATTACATTTTTCTTGATAGTCTAATGATTCTGTTTTTATTCTGGTATCTTCCTTTGTCTTGTTTAAATGCTGCTTTAAACTGTCGAATTCATAATATCCTCCTTGGTTATCTGTATTTTCAAAATCAATATTGCCTTAAAAATTACCACACTGCCCTAAAAATGAGAATAAAGACAAATATATATTAATTTTCTTCTGATACAAAACATTTTAATTTAAGTTTCTAATTTTTTTGTTCAGTCTATCGGAATTTGAAGGCAAGCAGACTCAAGTGGACACGGCAAAACATCCTCAGGTTGTATATTTTCACAACTTTGGTAGTCTTATTAACCACGTTTTCTCTCTCTATTTGTAGCTTCGACTATCATCGGATCCAATGGGCGCAGAGGGCGCCCCCTATTATCGTCAAAACGTACTCACGCTCTCCCCCCCCCCCCCTTATATTAGGTGCGCCGGGACCAAAATTGTCAAGAAAAACCTAAAATACGGTCAAAATAGGGTACAAGGGCAGCACCAACAACCTTTTTTTTTCTTTTGCTCGCCAGGAAAAAAAGTCGAAACCACGCCCACCCGGCAGTGGCGGCGCTACGGGGGCTGTATCCTCCTGTCAGGTTTCGTCGGGGGCTTTGCATGGTAACTGCAAGGGACAGACGAAGCCCCAACACCAAACGGGCTAAAAAGTACGCAAAATACGGCTAATAACGTTTTTTCCTCGTCAGTCTCAAAACCGGGGACACGCCCACCTCAAAGTTAAACTTGCCCAACTCGTCAGGGGGCCGTGCCCCCATTCGGGGGTTTTGCCGTGCGGTCAGGGAATTCCTGGCGCCGCTACTGCCACCCGGACTGGAAAAGTGCGACACCCTATCGACGGATCCTGGATTCGCCCCTGATTAGTTATTGTTCTTCATTGCAGGGTTGCTATATTCATCACACACAGGTTACTTTATTATTCGATTTCTAATATATTGATTATTGTTGATTCCCATATATCTGATCCATTATTTATGCCTATATGAACGATGAAGCAGAGGAAATCTATGTGTTGAAACTCAATATGTATTAACGGTCTGTATGATTACAGTGCTAATTAAACTACATTAATTGCAGGATGACTTTATTAGCAAATATAATGCATTACTCACTGCAAGGTCAATCCAAAATATCGACAACAAATGTTTTCCTTTTTTACGCTGAAGCTCTAGTAAGTCATATTCCAGATACTGGTCAGGGACGTTGGGGAACTTAGAGAACTGTTGCCATGGTAGCACAATACGATGACATTTCTTTTCTACTTTTATAAGGTATGTTCATGTACAGTTAAAATTAAATAAATTACAGATAATATGACATGGATTTTAGGATCCCCAAAGCAACTGACGATTCAAAAAGCAACGGGAAACATTATCAGGTTGTTTTAAAAAAATGTATTAGTATTTCAACAATCTTTTCGTCTCTCATTTTAGGCCATGAATACCCAGCTAGCACCGAGATACGTAGTCCAACCTATTCTATTTTAGAAACTAAGAAGGACTTTTTCTGTAGAGCAGATATGACAGGGGTGTATCCAGGATTTACCGAAGGGGTGCTTAGTTTGAGAGTCACAGGTAAGAAAATTTTGAAATATGACGTCTGTAGATGCCTGGAAATTGGCATTCAAATAGAACGTTTTGGGGAGTAATTTCAAAAATACTGTCTTGGGATTTTTACAAGTTTATTACTTTGAGAAAATGGATCTCATTCCCACAATGGTTGGGGCTGAGTTAAAACTATGAAGTCTCTAGATAACCGAAAATGGCATTAAAGTAGAACATTTAGGGAGTACAGTAATTTCTAGAAATAGTGTCTTGGGGTATTGACAATGATATTCAGCCCAATCATGGTTGGGGAAGTGGTAAGAAAATTTTGAACTATGATGCCTCTAGATAACCGAAAATGGCATTCAAATGGAACATTTAGGGAGTGATTTCTACAAAGTGTATTGGGATTTTGACAATTTTTTTTTAAGAAGAAAACAATGAGATTCTACTCCACCATGTTTAGGCCTGATGTAAAAAAAAAAAAAGAATTATGACGACTATAAATGACCGAAAACGGCATTCATAATAGAATATTTAGGGAGTAAATTTTAGAAATGATGACAATGTCATTTTAAAGAAAAATGGGACTCTGTTTCACCATCGTTGGGGCTGAGGTAGGTAAATTTTGGACTATGACGACTCTAGATGAGACCGAAAATTTGAATTTGCATTTGAATAGAATACTTAGGGAGTAATTTCTAAGAATACTGTCTTTGGATTTTAGAAAGTTTATTACTTTGAAAGGAAAATGGACCTCATCCCCACCATGGTTGGTGGGTATGAGGTCATTGAACTATGAAGCCTCTAGATGACCGAAAATGGCATTAAAATAGAACATTTAGGGAGTAATTTTTAGAAATGGTGTCTTGGGTATTGATACTCCCGATACTCTAAGAGAACAATAGAATTCATCCCAACCATGGTTGGGGCTGAGGCAACACAATCTTTAACTATGACACATTTGGATGATCGAAATGGCATTAAACTAGAACATGTAAGGTGTGATTTATAGACAGTATTTGAGATTTTGACAATTTTATTACTTTTAGGGGGACATGGGCTTTAGCCCCACCATGGCTGGGCTGCGGTATGAAAATGTTGAATTATGACGTGAATAAATGACTGAAAAGGCATTCATATAAGATATTTAGGAAGTAATCTTTAGAAAAGTTGACAATGTCATTATTTTAAGAAAAAAAATGGACTCCGCCTCATCATAGTTTGGGCCTGAAATATTCTATTTCAATGCAATTGTCGGTCATTTAAATGCGTCATAGTTCACAATTTTCTTACCTCAGCCCCAACAGTGGTGAAGCTGAAGCCCATTTAGGTCCTAAAAGTAATACAATTGTCAAAATTTAATCAAAAATCAATATCGGTTTTTTGTATTTTTTTTATTTGGCTAATTTAAATGAATGACAATGTACTTATCAACCAACTAAATACATTTTTTTTTTCAAAATTTCCACCACCATAAATCTGTCCCATGCACTCAGTTTGGCCTGTATAATGCGATTGTTCTTGTTCATTCGCACATGCTTGAACCTCACTTCAGCAAATAATTTACTTGGATTAAATGTTTACCGTGCACTGTACCAGTAAGGGCATAACTTGCTTAAAAGATGACAATTATACGGTGAAATTCTGGCATCTGCTAATTAAAAACTAACACTTATTGATGTTTAATTTATTACTACCCCTGAAATGTTTACCGTGCACTGTACCAGTAAGGGCATAACTTGTTCAAGCACCCTGAGCACCCCCACCCCAGGATACGCCACTGGATGAAACACCATCTTAGTTGTATTATTTGTTATGAATGAAGAAAGTATCGCATTAATTGTACAATTATAAATATACTGTACTATAGTTTATATTTGTATCATGTTTATTTTGTTATGTACTTCCGAAATAAAACTAGGATTTGATTGATAATTCATTTCAAACATCATATGTTTTCTCTCCAGTATAATGTGCCTAGGTAGCAGGCTGTACGTCCAAGCTTAAATTCCTCTGGGAAATCAAATACTTTATTTACATCTCAATGTTTATGAAATTTAATATTTTTATTAATTGAGCGCGTGGAATCTAAACACCAATAGTATTATAGTATAATAAAGTATAATAACGATAAAATAAGAGATTTGTAAAGTTGATTAAGAGAATGTATATCAAGAAACTTGTGTATACGTCCTAGAATACCTATCCTACTATTAATTTTCTTTGTAAAAATATTGTCTATATGAATTTTCCATGAAAGAGAGGAATCAAGCCAAATTCCAAGATATTTGTAACTACCAACTGCATGAATGACGGAGTTACCAACATGGGATCGGCTACACCATGTAATTTTCTTTTAGAACCAAACAAAATAGACTTTGTTTTGTTAACATTTAAAAAGAGCCTTTTATTTTTCAGCCAATTGTTTATATTATCCATATCGCTTTGGAGGTTGTTTTGGATGTCAATTAAAGACTTAGATGAGTAGAAAATAGCAGTGTCATCTGCATACATGAATGTTTTGCATGAGTCGACATGATTGGAAAGATCGTTAATAAATATAATAAATAAAAGGGTTCCCAGAATTGACCCTTGGGGCACCGCATTTAACGGAGGCTGGGGAAGAATTAACCCCGTTAACACTCGTGATCTGTTTTCTCTGTGATAAATAAGACTCAAACCACTTTAACTCTTTTTTTCCAAAGACCATTATTTGATAACTTTTGAAGTAATGTAGGATGATAAACCGTATCAATTGCCTTTTAAGGTCAAGAAAAACGGCCCCCGTCATCATTCCCTTATCTGTATTGTCAAGAATGTAATCAGTGACATCAACAAAGATAGTAGTTGTATTATGATAAGGGCGGAAACCCGATTGATGATCTGGCAAGAAATTGTTTGAGGACAGAAACGAGTAAACTTGGTTGTGTATATGCCGTTCAAGTATCTTCATTATTTAGTACAGGCAAAATAGAAATAGGTCCGTAGTTTTTATAACGGTCTTTACGACCTCCCTTGTGTATTGGTATAACCATACCCAGCTTCCACGACAATGGGACCATTCCCTCTGACAGAGATACTGGAATATATAGGCAACTGGATTAGCAATACATGGTGCAGCCGATTTTATGAGTCTAGGGCTAAAACCATTCAGACCCGTAGCTTTAATTAAATTAAGGTTATTCAAAGCAGATTTAACATCATTAACAGAAATAGGAATAAACATTTGAGTATTAAATTCAAGACTAACTGCTTCGTCAGTAACATCGTCATCCAGAGTAACATCATTACAATTTTTATTTACATTTAAAACAGTATTAGATAAATAGTCATTAAAAAGATTTTCACCTATGGTACAAATATAATTATTAAAATATTCAGCTATACTATAATAATCAGTTAAGATATCATTATCGCTACCCTCTGCGACTTTTATGTTATTATTGCACTTTGTACAATACTAGGTGTTAATTTTTTTAGTGTTTTCCAAAGTTTCTTAGGATCTTGTTTGTTTTCAGCTATAACAGTCATAAAAACAAATTAGCTTTAAAATTTGATCTCAGGTTGTTCAGACGATTTCTGATTCTCTTATAAAGTTGTTTATTAACTAAATTCCTTCTATTCATTATGTACAGTATTATCAATGTTCTTTTAAAAGACTACTACAATTAAATTTCTTTCCAAATGTTTACATTCTTATAGATTTTCACCAGTATGTATCTTGAAATTCGCAGTCACCTCTCCAGTGTTTATTCTCAAATATCCTTTCAAATGGTAATTTTTATTAAATTTCTTTCCACAATATTCACATTCATATCGTTTTCTTCAGTATGTATTTTTAAATGTTTTTTAAACTTCTATTTTGACTAAATTTCTTTCCAAAATTTCCACATTCATAAGGTTTTTTCCTGTATGTATTCGCAAATGTCTTACTAAAATAATATTTTGATTAAATTTCTTTCCACAATATTCACATTCATATGGTTTTTTTTCTCTAGTATGTATTCTCAAATGTTCTACTAAAATACTACTACGATTAAATTTCTTTCCACAATATTCACATTCATATGGCTTTTCTCCAGTATGTGTTCTCAAACGATGTTTAAAACTGCTACTAAGACAAAATTTCAATCCACGATGTTCACATTTATATTGATTTTCTCCAGTATGTATATTCATTTCAAATTCTTCTCCATTATTTATTCCCAAATGTCTTTTCAAATGACAACTTTTACTAAATTTCTTTCCACAATATTCACATTCATATGGTTCTCTTCAGTATGTATTCTCAAATGTTTTTTTTTAAACTACTATTATGACTCAATTTCGTTCCACAATGTTAACATTCATATGGTTTTTCTCCAGTATGTATTCTCAAATGTCTTTTCAAATGGCAACTTTTACTAACTTTCCTTCCACAATATTCACATTCATATGGTTTTCTTCAGTATGTATTGTCAAATGTTTTTCAAACTAATATTTCAATCCACAATGTTCACATTTATATTGATTTTCTCCAGTATGTATATTCATTTCAAATTCACAGTCATATGGTCTTCTCCATTATTTATACTCAAATGTCTTTTCAAATGACAACTTTTACTAACTTTCCTTCTACAATATTCACATTCATATGGTTCTCTTCAGTATGTATTCTCAAATGTTTTTTTTTTCAAACTACTATTATGACTCAATTTCTTTACACAATGTTAACATTCATATGGTTTTTCTCCAGTATGTATTCTCAAATGTCTTTTCAAATGGCAACTTTTACTAACTTTCCTTCCACAATATTCACATTCATATGGTTTTCTTCAGTATGTATTGTCAAATGTTTTTTCAAACTAATATTATGACTAAATCTCTTTCCACAATGTTCACATTCATATGGTTTTTCTCCAGTATGTGTTCTCAAATGTGTTACTAAAATACTATTTTGATTAAATTTCTTTCCACAATGTTCACATTCATATGGTTTTTCTCCAGTATGTATTTTCAAATGTCTTAATAAAATACTATAATAACTAAATTTCTTTCCACAATATTCACATTCATATGCTTTTTCTCCAGTATGTATTTTCAAATGACTTACCAAAATACCACTATTAGTAAATTTCTTTCCACAATGTTCACATTCATATGGCTTTTCTCTAGTATGTGTACTCAAATGATGTTTAAAATTGCTACTATAACTAAATTTCTTTCCACAATATTCACATTCATATGGTTTCTCTACAATATGAATTCTCAAATGACTTTTCAAACCACTTATATAACTAAATTTCTTTTCACAGTATTTGCATTTATATGGTTTCTCTCCAGTATGTATTCTAATATGCTCTTTCAAAACAAAACTCTGATTAAATGTTTTTCCGCAATGTTCACATTGATAAGGTTTTTCTCCAGTATGTAATCTCAAGTGTGTTTTCAAATTACATTCTAGAGTAAATCGCTTCGCACAGTGTTCACATTCATATGGTTTCTCTCTTGAATGCATTCTCAAATGTTTGTTCAAATCACTACTAACACTATATTTCTTTCCACAATGTTCACATTTATATGGTTTCTTTCCTGAATGTTTTCTCAAATGTTCTTTCAAATTAAACTTTTTAATAAATTTCTTCCCACAATGTTTACATTCATATGGTTTCTCAAGGCTGTGTATTTTAATATGTCTTTTCAAACTACTTCTTTGACTATATGTCTTGCCACAATGTTCACATTCATATGGTTTCTCTCCAGTATGTGTTCTCAAATGACGTTTAAAACGACTACTATAACTAAATTTTTTTCCACAATGTTCACATTCATATGGTTTCTCTCCCGTATGTATTCTCAAATGTTTTATCAAAGTATTACTAGAATAAAATGCTTTATCACAGTATTCACATTCATATGGGTTTTCTCCAGTATGTATTCTCAAATGTTTTATCAAAGTGCCACTTTGAGTAAATTTCTTTCCACAATGTTCACATCCATATGGTTTCTCTCCAGTATGCATTCTCAAATGTGTTTTAAAGTAACCACGATCACCAAATTTCTTTCCACAATATTTACATTCATATGGTTTCTCTCCAGTATGTATTCTCAAATGTTTGTTCAAATTGCCTTTTTCACTGAATTTCTTTCCACAATGTTCACATTCATATGGTTTTTTTCTTTCTCCATTATGTATTCTCAAATTACCTTCCAAAGTGCTACTTTGATTCAGTGCCTTTCCACACTGTTCAAACTCTTCACCTTTATTTACATTTTCTTCTTTACATATCTTGAAATGGGTTTTAAAACTACTATTTTGATTATTTCCATATGTGTTCAAATTTGTTTCCAGTTCACCTTCATTACGTTTGTGTTGATAATCTAATGTTTCTGTTTTTATTTTTATATCTTCCTTTGTCTTGTTTAAATAGCTTTGTAAATTGTCAATTTCATATCTTCCTTGGCTTTTGGTATTCTCACCATCAATTTTTCGTTCAAAATGACCACACTGCCCTAGAAATGAGAATAAAGACAAATATATATATATATATATATATATAATCAGAAGTGGTTTTAAACTGCCAAGTAGATATACCTTTTTCACACTCAGCAGATTTTCTCATTGTTTACGTTTCTATATAT
>JAOTQE010088586.1:0-14953 GCA_025631205.1 Nesometra sesokonis
AAAAATCACTTTTTAATTCTATTTGCAAAAAAAAAAAATAATAAGAAAACTGAGCCTGGGGAAAAATTTACTGGTTCGTAACAAAAAATATCCTGTGCGTTTTTTTTTAATTTTTTGCCTTTTTGCAGTTATTCCAAAATTTTTACTGTTCCTATGTATCGTGCACGTTATAGGCCTAGACAGTAGCCGGTGTTCACAAAAGGTATTTAATGAATGTACATGTACACTCATTTTATTACAGCTTCCCTTCCGTCGCTGGCTTACACAATGACACAATTGGGTGAAATAACTTTAGATAAATATAACAACTGCTACACATAGGTATACTTGCACTTTTTGCTCTACTATTTGCGCATTTATGCTAAGCCTAGGTTTATGAAGTTTAGCCCAAGGGACCACACACTGAAGCCTACTCAGCGGTAGACATATACATAAAATGGCTTTATATTTGCCCCAGCCTCCCTTAACCCCGACCACCGCACATAAACAGAAGGCCCCGAGAGATCGCTATTGGTAATTCCGGTTGATTCTATTAGGGGCGAAACATAAATCAGATATGTTATAGACTGTGTGCCGTTATCTCGCCGTTTTCTCGGTCACCTGGCCGTATAAATGCTCGATAAATGTCAATTTACAAGTATGTATTAACGCCATTACGAAATATCACATCGTGTTCTGTTCGGCGTAATCAAACTTCTCTTTCAAATACGTTTCATGTATACGAACCTTATTTTTTACAATTAATAATAGGCCCATCTGATTACATAATCCATGGCCAGCAAATATGCTTATCCAAAAATACTTTAACAAATCGTTCCGTTTTCTTAATACTCAGTAAGATTTAAGAAAGGCTACAGAAAACCCAACCAAATCTTTTCGCAGTTCAGGTTCAGGTGGGTAAAGTCGACCTCCAAAAAAAAACCTCCAAAAGTAGGAGTATGCTAGGAGTGTGGTTGTAGTAAACAGGGTGATAGGAAAGGTCCTCCAGCGCGTAGTGCATGGAGTTATAATTATTTTGATATAATTATAACTCAATGCGTAGTGTAAGGCACTCGGCATCATCAGCTACGAGCAGGCTTGCCGTATCGCTTCAAGCCGTATAGGCAAATTTAGATAGGAAACTAGGAAATTGTATTTGTTGCACTTTGTAGACCTCATCACTGACAATGTAAAATTAAAGTGTTGAATCTGAGTTCAACATTAATTAAAGTCACATTTACATTGTGGTATTATTTCATCAAAGTAGACCAATTACAGTTTAAAACTATTGAAATTTATAATAAAAATAAAAATAACTAAAATAAAATTTAACATTTATGAAAATTTAATTACATTAATACTATAATAGTGAGGTTTCGCAACTTCACGAATATCAAAACGAACACGGATACGTCATCATTTTTTGTAACGCTTGAATAGAACACTTTGAATTGGCCTATCTGTCACAGTTGTTCACTATTTTACAACGATCATCAACAATTCATATGTAGAAAATTTGATAGGCCTATATTTTTAAAAACAAATTTAACCTGTTTGAAAAATTGAAGTGTGTATATTTCCATTAAATAGCCTAATATGACCTGAACTACTGGTATCGTTCTCTCTTTTTCGTTTTTGCCTAAAAGTAATTCACGATAGGCCTGTATTCTTTATGGAAGGCAATCGCCAAAAATGTAAAAACGTAGACAAACAGTACACTTTTAGTTTGTTTTTACAGTAATTTGCTTTTATAAGATTACATTTCAGAAGACTTAATGTGATCCGTTACTGAATTAAGCGGCTTTGGCCATGGACTGAGTACCTGAAGTTTATGAAACAGAAATGGAAATAAATGATGTGCCGTTGATTGGTCATTTGATATAATTAAAAGGGATTTACATTGGATATTTTGGACTGAACTTAAACATTTATTGGCCATTTGATATAATCAACAAGGTTGGCTAGACGGCCATTTGATATAGGCTTAAAATCAATAACCAATGATATCAACTAGGACATTGGCTAGATGGAAAATAAACTTGAAAATTATGCTTTATTCTGATTTTTTTAATTGTGTAACAATGGATAGACCATCCTATAGGATCTCTATTGCATCTTGAACCTCTAATACTAATTACCACTGAACGTGTAAATTTTGTAAAATAGTTTAAATAGGCCTATTCGATGTACAATAAAAACGGTATGCCTATATAGACCTATATTAAAACATTATGGTCTAAATAAACCTATTAAGTATTATAGTTATTATTGGTAGACTTAGGCCTATAATGTAACAGTATATTGTAATTATAGTAGGTAAAAACATTCTTTTAAAATAAATGATGAACATTTATTATAATCTTAATACAGTTCTAGTACTGTACAGATCTATAAATATTAACATTATTTTATTGTAGAAGGGTACCGTAAGCGAAACGAAAAATAAAAAAATCAATATAAACAACAAAGTAATGATGAAATGAAGTAAAACCTTACATAACTTAAAATAAAAGTAAAATTATTGTTGACATGCAAGTGAATTAACATAGATTACAATGCTAGACCTAAAATGTATATTCATGGAAAAACCACGACATTATTTCAGCATACTGCATTACCCTTCTTAGCAAATGCTCCTCGTTACAACGATCTAATATTTTTCATAAGTTAATTTAGGAAAAAAGAATGTTTATTAAATGGATCACTTTCATTTAGTTTCAACGTAAAGTGCCGCCTCCGGCACTGAAGAAAAAAAATCAAGTGATTTTACAGTTTAAACTCGTATGCGATGAATGCAATAATGATTATAATACTCTAACGCTAAAACTATAAGTATTAAGGCCTATATTCAAGTAATACACCGGTTGTATCGTGTCGTGGTGTTTGATTGTGAAACTAACTTTTGTTGGCCTAAAATATCAACTAAATTAAAATTCAAAGTATTGAATCAACAAGTACTAAGTAATGATAGGTATATAATTAAATATAGGCCTATAAGTAATGATAGCTTTTGATATTAAAAAGACCTATAGGCCCAATTGTTAATAAAATAATAGCAGAAAATGGACGCCACATCAAGCAAGCTCCTGAGATTGAAAATCTTCAAATAGGCCTATGGATTTGAAAAAAAAAAAAAAAAAAAAAAAAAAAAAAACAACGGTAATAGACTTAATCCAATAGGCCTATGTGTTTTAGGCTGAGCCTTGCCAATTTTTAAGATGCCTATAAATTATATAATGAGAATATTAGGCATAAACCTAAATAAATTATAAGCGCATTTTAAATCACAAGGTATTAATGATTGGCTTCGACCTGTCCTTTCTTTCGTTGTATTGTTTTATTACTATTTCAATAGAAAAAAAATATAATAGTAGAAGTAACCAACACAGCTGACATATAGGCCTAATTAGAATTAAACAACTGAAACCACCAACATATTCCTTATTAACGAATGGTCAAAATGGTGTTAATAAATAACGGTTTGGTCACTTAAACCGATTGTATTCAGACAGAACTGGAACGGCAACAATTGATACCATCAAAATAAATCTTTGATTTTAAGGCCAAAATGATGTTAAATATTAACGAAACGCCCAGCAGACCAGGCACTCGTTTATCTATCGTCTGTACAAGCATGTAAACGATTTATCACCTGTACTTAAACCTCTTTAGGACGACGGCGTCAGCAAGGGTGAGGCTTATACCTCAGAGACCAGGATTCATTCTCGTATAACTGCACCAATATGCCGAAATCGGTCATCTATAGAATAAAAAAGGCGCGAACTACCATGCTCTAATTATTGTCAGCCTATCGTCTGCTCACTTGAAACTCATATTCATGTTAGTATTTGTCATTATAATTAAAACAACTAATGAACAAATTAAAACGCATACATTAACAGATATGCTATACTTTAGATCGATAATTCAGCGTGATCTGTGTCACTAAATAGTGTGAACCCCTAAATATAATTATTAATTTTTTTTAAGAACAACATTACACCGGGACTAATTTACCGCGTTGCCTAAACTTTCAGAAAATAATATAAATCATAAAAAATCTGACAGAAAAACATTTAAATCAAACGAAATTGAAATATGTAGTCATGAACCTCGTGTATCCTAGATTAGTAAACGAACCAGTTTGCAGGGAGCCGTCATCGCATGTTAGACTGTTGTATTTCTGACATAAATATGTTTGGGTTAAAGGAGTTCAAAGCACATCATATCCCCTATGTATACAATAGAACATTCATAACAATATTTATATTCCAATTGGGGAGGAACTCCGTTGACCATGTTCCACTTCTTGTAGGATCGATATACGTCATATCGCCTTTCGCTTGGGCATAAATCTTCTGTCGTCCTTTCGTATTTGTTTTGCCACGGTATTGCTATGAAAAAAACTTGTCCACCCACTTATGGAACGCCTGGATGAACATAAATAGACCTACGTCAGGCGTGCCATATCACTGGAACAACCAGGATGTAAACTACGTCACGATTTTCTAACCAAGCCTCATTGTAAAGCGCTGTGAAATAACCTGGCGTGGGAAGATTCGAACTCAGCATCTCGGTAATGCACGTGCTGTAATGCATCGGTATTACGTAAGGCTAGAATGATGGTGATGTAGGCATATAGGTTTAAGCTATGAGTATAATAGGTCGATCCAAACGTGGAAATACATTCTTGAAGCCGCGCTCATTAGTCTTCAATTTAAGTTTATTTTTTATTAATTTTAGAAAAGGTATTTAGTGTTTTAACACTGCATAGACCCCCTGTGTATCTAAATCGTTTTTATATATTTGTTTCATTACACCTTTGTACTCGCGAAAGGCCATCATAACAAAAAACTACAAATGTAGGCAAACCAGTAGCTTCCACTATTTTTAAAAATCTATTACCTTCCATAAAACTCCATTCGACAGAGGTACCCTACTCAAGGATTTATGTTAGTCTTAAAATGTTGTTTACTATTTGATGCAATTGTTGCTAAGCTTGCTATCGACAGTTAGATCGAGCTTTTAATATATATAAGATGGTATCTGAACACCTTTATAATGAGAACATTCGATTTCCGTAGGATAAGATGCAGATGACGTAAAAAACCTCATAGAGTAAAAGTCTCAATTAGTTATTAAGTTCCGAGAAACAGAATTGGGGATTTGTTGTGAATAATCTTTGGTGTTGACGACACCTAATTAGGCAAGGATTAGCCGGATTAGCATTATAACATATTGTTAAAAATAAAACTGCTAAATTCGTTAAAGATTCAATGATGTCTGTAGCCCTATATAACTTTTGTATTGACTTTTATTCTAAATTTATGAATGTAGGCTACTCTGGTTTGGACGAAAGTAAAGTAAGTTTTGAGATTTTCGCAGTCATTTTGCCACCGGTAATTCGTGGATTACTGTAACAAGTCTTGGTGATGGGACGACTGGTTGCAGTAAAAAGGGACTCCTAGAACAACGTTCCATAACGTTAGTGTTTTCTAAAAAACAGGCTAAAAACGGGCAATGGAACAACACTTGAGAATGTGAACTTGTTACGAACGTCGGTAGGCCTAAGTTTCTTCGATTTTTTTTTGTTTAACCAAAAGAAGAATTCTCAAAAAAGGAAAAGTGATCAAATATACAATTGCATTAGACATGTGCAAGTTTCACGAGAAATTCAGAATTGTTACAATTTGCAGTGTAACTTTTGTTTAAAATTAGTCTACAGTAACGGAGCTGAATCAGTTGGCTGAAAGATGTACGATCTGCATGTTTATAGAAATGCTATTTAAACGATCACCCTTGTCACCGACTTGGATCTGTGGCCCTTAGAAATTAGTTTGTTTTGTCACTGGTTTTGTAATGTTTAGTTTAAATGTTAAAATAAACCAAATATTTGTTTAAACAATTGTAATTTAGTTTTCAATATAGTGATCTAGTCTATACCTAATGTCATTTATTTCCCAAAATACGAAGGCTTTGAATTATCATTGCACAAAAGCTTGCTGTAGCGAAATTTTAAATAGACCTACAGATGATTTGCACCGACTTTAGAATTAACAGCCATAGCTCTTCGTAAATTCTCATACTTGCCCAATTCCATCTATGACACTCGTGGTGTTCGAAGTTATCAATGACAGAAAACTTACGGCAATAAAAAAGAAGTACGAAGAAGAATGGCCGTCAACTATGGCCGTCAATTCTAAAGTCTGTGCAAATCATCTGTTGTCTATTTAAAATTGTATATTCACGAACTCGTAGAAGAACAGTCTTCGGACTGAACGAGTATCGTTTTAAAATAAATTATATATATATGTTGTTAGATTACCTCCCGGACGACTTCCTCCAAATGTAAACTTTGATATTAAAACAAATGTAAAAATGTAAAACGATAGATGCGGTGTTTTCCCGAAATGCATAATATTAAGGGGCCTATTCGCTCTGAGAATTAAGTAACCTTACATAAATGTATGTTAATAAGCAAGACCTCATAATCATGAAATCCAATAATCCTTGTAATTCCATTTTTAGATGTTTTTAAATTTATTTTTCATTCAATCTGTGTTTGAATTGTATGTTATATATTATAGCCTATGGATGAAAATCTGAAATAAAATTGAATTGAAATTGAATTGAATTCTCTCCCAAATAAAACAAACTTAGTTTGGGTAATGGAATTAATAACAAAGGCAACCTATTTTTCTGATATTTCTGCGACTTTAACCAACGCGATAAAAATTATCCAATATGCTGGCATAAATTTACGGTAATGACCATAAACCCTAAACCAAACCTTTAGAGAAAGGAAGGTAAAACCTGTCAGGGTATGTCTTTACTCATTAGTACGAGATACATACAAACTAATGTGACATGATTCCACGGATGTGATCGTAGGCCTAGATGAGTTAATCGTAGACATCGTTCCTGCATGAGTGTTTTCACTATATTGTATCTGGCCTAGAAATAATTCAACTACATAATTCTCATGTTAGAAACAGCTTTTGAGGGATTCTCTTAGGAAGCTGGAATTGAAGGGGAAACCCCATGGGGAAACCCCATAGGAGTATAGGCTTGTTGATACATTTACATTCATACAACTAATGAGAAACCAGCGGAATAGTTAAGTGCAACGGCCGATTGGATTAGCCTATTTTGATACTGTTGTGTGACATCAAACATTATTTTTAACATCACCAATGTCACCCTAAGCAATGGAAGTATATCGTTGTCGTCCTGGCTGTGGTCGTTTTCGTTTTTCGTGGCAGTGGGTGTCAGTGTCAGTGTCACTTAGCAGCGTCATCCCCATCGCCACCATCGTCGTCATCATCATCATGGTGTATTAATTTCAATTTCTCTTTTCATTCAATTTATTGCAATAAGGTGTTCTCGTATCATCGTGGTCGTTGTCGACCTTTTGTCGTCGTTATTATCATGATCATAATCATTATCATCATCATCATCATCATCATCATCGCCATCATCATTGTCGTCATCGCCATCGTCGTCATCGTCATCATCATCATCGTCATCGCCATCGTCATCGCCATCGTCATCGTCGCCGTCGTGGTCGTTATCGATACGGCATCATCATCATCATCGTCATCGTCATCGTCGTCGTCGTCATCATCAATGTGGTCGTTATCGATCTATTGTAATTATCATCATCGTAGTCGTTATCGGTACCTTCTGTCGTCGCTATCATCATCATTATCATCATTACTGTGGTCGTTATCAATACCGTCATCGGTTATCGTCATTATCATCACTGTGGTCGTAATCAACCTTCTATCATCATTATCATCATCATTGTGCGTTATCGATACCTTCTATCATCATCATCATCATTGTGCATTTTCGATACCTTCAGTCTTCATTATCATATCATTGTGCATTATCGATACCTTCTGTCGTTGTTATCGTCGTCCTCATCATCACCACCATTTTCATTAATAATCGGTAGGCCTATTCAATATTAGTCAAGTATGTGTATCTCGATATAGTGTTCTGACCATGTCGTCTTGGAAATCCAATGTTCGTTGTTTATGGATTCAATTCTTTTGAGATTAGATTTAGTGAAACATTATTTCGACATCTACAATTTCATAATTTTTAAACGCTAAATTAATAAGCTATGCTTACTAATGCTAGGCCTATCATGGAAACCCGGGGAATTAATAACTTAACTGTTCTGTTTGTCTTGTACAATTTACCATGCTTCCGATTCATCTCCAAGCTGTGAATGATTGGGGGAGGCATTGCGATTAAGTGCAAGACATTCTGCAGGGTGACGAGCGTCGGGTAATGTCTCTTGGGGGATAGTGTATGTACCAACTCCAGCTTAATGTAACCCCTTACTAATATTTACCCCCGCCATCACCAGTTACCGTCTCAAGGGGCTAGAGTATGTACATACACCCGAGTTATTGTAACCTCTCTACTAATAATTACCCCTGTCATCGGATCCCGTTGAAATTGAATTATAAAAAGAAATTACTAATAGGGTGATAAACTTGGTTTGAATTGCTGCAACAACACGAGTCATCTTGTGAATAGGAATAATAAGGGCCTAGGGCCTAGGTAAACAAACTTCAATACACACATTTAAATTTCATGATTGATTAAATCATAGACCATAGGCCTAGGCTAAAATCATTAATAAAATTGTCCTTTACCCAAAGGTGAATAAACGACATGAGGACAGACAGACAGACAGACCAACCGTTGTCTTCCGAATTGTCGAATAAGGTAACTTGATAAAATTTGCTGTTAGGCCTAAAATAATTTTAAGTTTAATAGGTCTATTTCGTTTTAAAAAGTTAAAGTTTGAAAATAAGAAGATTGTTAGATACAATCGAGCTATTATTTTTTTATTGTTATTGTTTAAAAATTTGGTTTATTTTTACAGCGGTACTAATAGGCCTAGGCCTAATTAAATGCTACATCAAATTGATTTTTCCTAAACAGCATGTAAAGTTACACAGTTTATTGAAACGTTTGTATAAACTGTAATCATTACTTGGCAACTTGTTTTAGTTAGGCCTACATTTTTGTTACCTCAAATTGTTACAAACAGTAATTTCACTTGCTACAAGGGTCTCTATTCTTTGAGGCTTAAGGTAATATTTTTATAAAAATTAAATTGTTTAAATGTTTTAAAATGTTTAATGGCCTACCGCAGTCCTACCACATTAGTTGGTTGATTGCTTAGAAACAGTTAATGAGCAAGTAAAATGCATTTTAGTGGAGAGATTTACGACCTGAGCAACTGGTCGATAGCTATGCGTCTCTATCGACAAATTCTAAATTGTAACAAAAATATAAATCGTTAAGTTTGTCTACCGTTGTTGACGAATTAAACATCAATGTTTCCCTGATCACGAATAAACAATGTTTTATTCAAGATATTACGATTACTTGGATCGACAGATCTTAGAAGTAATGTATTTTTAATTTGTTCGTTTGGCTGACCTTAACTCTTGTGTGACTGTATTTAGTAAATGTCCATGTGTCGTTTTAAAAACATACATTTCTATAGTAATATTATTGATGTCGTCAAGACGTCTCGCCTGAGGTGGTCCACCATACAAGCATTTGATTTTCCCTGATCACGAGTAAAATAATGTTGTATGCTTTTGAAGAAAACGATGATATGGATAGATTGCACTTTTTAAATTGTAGGCCTATTTTTTTTTTATTTACTCGTCTACCATCGTGCATATTGGCAAAGGTTTGACCAACGGATTAATGCTATTATGAGCGCTATTATCTTCTTGATACAAATGGTTTATTTCGAAAAGTTAATAATGAAGAACATACACATAACTTTGCAGACATGGCTTTAACAGTTATCTGTCTTTGATTTGTAAGGCCTACGTGTGGTTGACGTGAAACTTGTGTTAAAGTTTATTCGTGGTGAAGAGACGATATTCATATCAGTTTCGTTGGATGAATCAAGTATCGGTTTTTTTTTTTAAATGAGACTAGGCTTGCAAAATCTACTGTTGTATACTGTCCTTCCCTGTAACTAAATAAACTCATTTTTATTGTACCTAAAGTTGAGAACATTCGAGCAAAAAATTGTTCGGTTGGTAATGGACTTTAGACCTGGTAAAGCTACAGCGAGTCTCTATTTTTCTCCTTCTGAAATTCAAATATTCAGTAAAAAACTACTTATGATCTGTTCTGTTCTTTTTTTCTGTCAAAATTATATGAATAATCTTAATTTCATAAGCTAAAAGCATTTGACACTCTAAAGTTTGTAAACTGTAATATTGGCTATAGCGCAACATAATAGGCACTCCATGATCGCAAGAAGTTGTTACATTTTCATATACAGATAGAGGGCGTGTTATAATTTTCTTTCATCCCTTTCACAAAAATTAAGAACAATGTGCACATGTTAAACCAGACAGAATGTTATGAAGTAAAAAGGGTTAGATATATTATTCTTAAATGATTATTTCTTAAATGAATCCGTTTGTCTTTTTAACAATTCATTCTTCGTACAGAATAATTCGCTATTATGTTGTCGATGTAAAAAATGCAGCAAAAGCCATAACATAATAACGGTAACAATTTCTTTGTGCAATTCTTAATCGCTTTTGGTCGTTGATTTAATATTCACTTAGTATAGGCTTTTCAACTGCGAGTATAGATTATTAGTTAAACTAGCCGTAATAGTATCATCATTGTCCTCTTCGAAATAGGCCTACGGCAAACTATGCTTACAGACTTCTGACGAGCTGTTTGGAATAAATTACAATATGATTGTATGGTTATTTAGGAAAGGAATATGTTACGAGTTTATTACCATAGGCGCATATATCGTAACTCGCGCAAATAAAGCAAATACCGCCCGGGCGCATACATGTTTTAAGGGGTTATTATCTATGAACGCTGTTTAAATTGAAGAAACTATAAAAGAAAATATAAAAATTATATTTAGATTGGTAAATACTTGTTCAAAATTGAATTAGCACCCATGAGAGGCGTATTCTCGGGAGTAGGATTTAATACACTTGAACCTCCAGTAAGCGGACATCCTCGGGTCCGGGAAAAGTGTCCGCTTACAGGAGGTGTCCGCTTACGAGAAGTTCGGCCGATAGAGGACCGAAGTTGTAAAGTTATGTTGTATACGTACGTGTCTCACATTACACGGCCTTCTCAAAACAAATGGCCTTTCAAATGTCTAGACACCGTATTCTATTTTATTAAATATTGTTTATCATTTTTAAGATTGGTTCAGTAATATGATTCTTAGGCATTACAGTATAAGGACAATTTTGTACAGAAATTTGTATTCGTTGTATAGAAAATGCACATTTTCCGGGATTTCCGCTTATGGGATGTAAATTAACATACAAAAAAATTGAAATTTTAAGACAAAAAGTGTCTGCGTCCGCTTACGAGTGGTGTCCGCTTACGAGAGGTACCAAATGCATTGATTAGATAGAACAAACGGGTCTTTGAGTTAGTGTCCCTTATGGGAGGTGTACGCTTACGAGAGTTGTACGCATAGGGAGGTTCAACTGTATACTGGAATATTTTGCAAACTTAAAAACAAGCCTTGCGTACGCTAACATTTGTTTTACTGCAGGGCATTGTAGTCCCAGAAACTAAGTGATATGATGTATACCTTTGATACAGTAATTCAATCGTGTACAGATAGGTCAATAAACCGTCTAAGCGACAGTTTCAAATATTAATTTTATTCACTTTTACATTTTAATTGGAAGAATACTGTGAATGCATGGCCACAGGTATAACATCGATTTTTTGTTAGTAAAACACAGAAACTACCGCAACGATTGAATATAATATATGTATTTAAAAAAATGAAAATATTAATTTTTATATTTCTTAAATAATTTACAGTTGAAAAACATTAAGAAATATAATGACGCATTATACAGAATGAATTTAAATTGTATACAGAAAGCAATTTTTAATTTACTGTATTTATGTTGCTAGGTCTTTTTCAAATGTTCTTTAAGTTTATTAACAATAGGCATTAATCATAATATCAAAAATACCCAACAATACGTGGGCTATGCTATAAATATATTGTCTGAAGATGTTATCCAAGATCCAAGAAATTTATGGGAAATCATTGACAATGATAGATTATTTAAGCTAATTTGTGTTAGGCATAAACAAACACGGAAACATTTGAGTGAGGTTTTTTACAGTTTTACAAGAAAAATGTGTTTAGTCTAGAAAATCATAGCAAAAAATTGTAGTAGTTCAATTGGACTTAGACTGTTTACTGTCTAAATTTCTATGCATAAAGTTAACGGAAACCTATTTGACGTGAATGGATTGTTGAAATAAGGAATTTAAAACAATTGCGCCGTAGAGGTTTACCTCAGCGTGCGCACACGCCTACCACTGTCGCGTTGACGTCTCTTTTACGGAGTTCTTACTACCATTCAATGACCTCCATCTTGTTCAGTCTGTGATTGTTACTGGAATTTCTGCGTGATGTATTTCAATTTTACTAGGCTCAGGTTACATTCATAATCTTGCTTGTTCTATATCTATGCTAAATGCTTTTAATATTGTCTATCTGATCCGGTGCTTCCAACACGAATGGCTTCAAGGAATTAAACGATGGCGATGAATAATGTTTATTGCTCTGAAAAACGTTATAAAATCATTCATACTTATGTTGTAGAGAAAATCATAATGACCAGAAGCAAAATAAAATAAAAAAATATATAATTAGTATTCCACGTGCGTATGTTGCTAATCAAATATCAATCATAGTCAATATTATTATGCGTGTACGAACGTATTTATTGGTTCAAGTGCGTCCCATAGTTGGTTGATTGCCATACCTGTACTTAATTTTGATCGACTACTGAATACGGTAACACACCATACAGCTCAAGACGGCGATTCAGAAATATTAGGGATTAGGGGAAACACAGTCATAAGACACCAAATGCGTCCCATAATAGATAAATTGTCATACAGTAACTGTACTTATGTTTGAATTGTAATTTAACTGTTCCCTAGTTTGAATAATTTCGGCAATAAAACAAGAAAGCAACAATTACGAACTTGGGCAGGTCTAGCCCGCCTTAGGCCTATTTCACCATAGGTTACCAGGGTATAACATTCACACTTGTACAAGACAAATCCAAAGTCCCATTGAAAGAAATTTGACTTCGAAAAAATGACTTTGAGATAGTTATGCTAATGGAAAACACTTCAATCTTCATGGAATTTAAGTTCGATTTAGGCAAGTTTATCTGTAGGTCTATTAAGCAGTGACATAATTACGATGGAACCAAACGGATTTAGGATAGCTAATTTATGTAATATTGCCTATTTTTAATAAGTAACAATGTTGGTTAATTTTTGCCAGTGTGAGCGATTTTCGTCCCAGCGGAGAGCTCATGAGTAAGAGTTCATGTTTTGAACTATAGGCCTACATAGAAGACAGCGGATAGACCTAGAATCTTCAAATAGACCTACACAATCATTTAAACCTAACCCTTATCCTGTACGTCGTCGTATACTGCATTCGGCGGTTGCGCACTCCTTGACGTCTTCGTCGATTTCGCTTTCAAAACTTTTAAAATGCAGTATCTTACGGTACATAGGCCTATCTAATCATGAGGTCAATTTATCTTAGTTTATCGTAACTAATTTCCATAGACGAATTGCGAATTGTTCGCTGCTTTATTGGCTAATAATCACATTGGTAGTTTAAACTCATTCTCTTTGAAATAATATTATCTTATTGCAATGATTCTACAAATATTATGATAGGCTACCTTGATTTGATGGACGTTTAGGGGAACAAGTGGTAGATAATTTCTTGTCTCACCTACTTTACAAAAAACAATTTGATGGTTTTCTAGGCTTGTTGTAGATCAACATCATGGTTTGATCTGTAAAAATAATACACCGTATGCCTTGCAGCATTCGATGATTCTGAAAGCTTGTTCATCTTTACGTTGACGCTAAGCAGGTCATGTAAGGCGAGTCGTACACGGGACCAGAGGCGGTTTTGCCCTGTAGGAATGTTTGTTTTAGCCAATATGCACAAACTTTACCTGCTGAGTGTGGCTATACCTATGCCATCGGCGCTCCACGAGGTTTGCTTGGTTTTGAGAGTGAAGTTCATAACTGTGGTTTGGAATTTTAGGAATAGTACGATAAATTGGAGTTGATTTTAAGTACTTTGTTTTATGTTTTGACCGCGATTGTATCGGTGTATAGTTCAAAACTAGACGACATTAAATAATACCCATACACCAGAATGTTAACACAACAGTTTTTCACTGTAGTTAAAATTAGACATGCCATGTCAAACTTAGTAATACAGTTAATACGTTTATCATCTAAAAATTAACGGTTCATCATTATTAGGCCTACTTACCCGTACATTCTGAGAGTATATCTGAAATATAGTGAGGTTACTGTATTTTAACTGGTTTAAACTTTGTAATTTCTTTCTTGTTTGCTTATAATCAATGTAAGCCTGGGATTTTAAGCATTCTAAATGCTTAAAATCTCAGGCTTACATTAATAATAAGCATATACAAGTTATAAAACTACTATACAAATGTCCAAAAAAAAAATCAGTTAAATCATCATATTGTATCATCATATTGTACCATTGTATCATCATATTGTACCATCATATTGTATCATCAAATTTTATCATATTGTATCATATTGTATCACCTGTGATTGTACCATCATATTGTATCATCATATTTTATCATATTGTATCATCATATTGTATCATCATATTGTATCATCATATTGTATCATATTGTATCATCATATTGTATCGTCATATTGTATCATCATATTGTATCATCATATTGTATCATCATATTGTTTCATATTGTATCATATTGTATCATATATCATCATATTGTATCACCAGATGATTGGAAGATAGCTAGAACCACGCCAATTTATAAAGGAAAGGGTAAAAAAGACACACTAAGTAATTATA
>JAOTQE010088597.1:0-11687 GCA_025631205.1 Nesometra sesokonis
CTATATTTTGTCTAAATTGGTCCATCTTGCAAAATCCATCGAGAAAAAAAGGTATGCTAAAATTAGTCACGGATCTTTCGAAAATGACTCTACTAATGGGACGTCAATATCGCCTTAAAAGGAATCAAGCAATAAAAGTGAATAAAGGCTATGTTTAAAGATGTATTGTCACTTAGAAAGATGACCGAAAAGTCAACATTAATTTTGAGATTAGCTTTCCCAAGTTAGGAACTTGAGAATACTGTACTGTAGAAATTAGTGTTTAATTGTTAAATTTTAATTTTTACTTAGCAAAAAACAAATTAAGGATACCAGAATTTCTAGTGTCATGTTCATAAAACATTCATAATTTCTTCAAAGTAAGCAAGTTATTTTCAAAACAAATTTAAATTGACAATACATTTTTAAATACTGTACTGCACTACATGCAGCTATGTAGGTTTCTTGTACACTAAAGGCCGTGTTTCCGCAGGAACTTCAGATTAACTGATAAAATACCATAAAATCAATTTAAAAAATGCAATTGCGAAAACTTAGTGTAGACCATAGTGTATCATTCCTTCCTAACGGCCCACTGGCTTTTAGTGAAATTCTGGTGATTTCCATTTTTTTTTGCGTGGCAACAGCTTTGAAATTGTCGCAAAAACAAGATCAAGGTTCATTCTTGGTCAATTATCGGATTGTTTTCCATTACTGTACATTAGAAATGTTAAACACCAGTTTCTGCAGCACTTTTATCGGATAATTTTTATTGCAATATTTTATGACTTTTTTTTTCTGCAGAAAAACATGACCAAAGGTATAATAAATTTATGATAACACTACATACAAACATGTTTTTTATTTTTCAGACTGCCAAAATGGTTCTTCAGCTGATTAGAAACTATGGATTTCTGTTAGTATTTCCAACATGTTGTTATTTTGGTTATTTACTTGATGAGAAAGCTACAAGGGATTTAAGCGGATGGAAGAACCGCACACAATTATTCCGACGAGAACTTGGGCCTAATGAAACAGATCCATGGAAGTCAAAATAGCAAGAGAATTAAGGAATTTGTACATAGCAGCAATATAGAACTACATTTGGATTATTGATTGATCAAGACAATTTGTTGATTTTGAATGGCGTCTGATGACATCTTATTTGGAATGATGGCAATCAACAAGCATGTGATGAACACTTCACTGATGCTACAACTTGGAACTAAATCATTTTGAATAGAAGCAATGGGTTTGGAAAGAATGCATCAGACAGAAAATAAAGGCAACATGCAAGACAAATTGAAGAAATCACATTTATTACAAAATATACTATATTCCATCATAGTATTCAAGTAGAAGAAAGTATACAGAATATACAAAACTTTAGAATGCATACAGACGGTAACTGTACACATTTAAAACAAATTACTGAACATTGTTGTTGTATTAAAATGATGGTATAAAAATATCAATATTTTTATTTGCCATAATAATGCAATGTTGTTTAAATAGATGCCTAGTGATATGTTTGCTTGAATAAAAAAACTTATTGTCAGTTTCAATTTCCTTTCTTCAGTCGTCTCCACTTTGACTCGTTTGTTTTTCTCTCTTATCTCATTGCTAATAGTCTTTTGCTCTTCATCTTTGAAACGGATTCTAATTTACGTAAAGCAACCGTTCTTTTATTGGCCTTGTCAAGACGTTCTTTTAGTGCTTTAGACATCTCAATGCTTCCATTAACTTCATTTTCTTTTCCAGGCATTCTGAAGTGAACTTTCTTGGGGGATTCCATCGTCTTCAGTACACTATTTGGATGTACCTCATCTGGAAAAACTACAATTTAGAATAAAAATATTCATTAAAATGATTATGAAAAATTAAACATTTTTTTTCAAAGCTGACTAGTTAACATGGAATTAAACTTATTTGATTTGACAGTATGTTTAGTGGAAGAATGTTGTACAGTATTTAGACTTGCCATAAAATGCGAGGTCTCACCACAAAATGAGTTGCATCGTAGGCGAGATAAATAGAGATTAGATTTCATGTCAAATTTTTGAGAAATTTTTTAATAAATAATAAATACTATCGCACTGTACAGTACTTATATTGTTTTTTATTTGCGATTTTTTTTCAAACCGTATTTTCATACATGACAATTTCAAATGCTCATATCTTGGGATCTACCTATCCAATAAATGTCATTTAAAATGTAGATTACAGCTTGTAGTTTACTAATTTTGGATTTTCCTACAGTGAGACCTCACAAATTTGTATAAGTGCAAGTTCTATTACATGTGTATAAAGATACAGTACTTTTAATTAATTTTAAGACTGGTTATTGGAAACTGAACTGTGATCATTTGTGTACAGGAACATGCTGTATAATGCTACCCAGAACTGTAATTAAATTATCAGAAATACAATGGTATGTGTGGAAATTCCTTTTCCTGCTTTTAATTAATTTTACTGTACAGTATTACAATCTCATGGGTTACTGAAATTATTTCATCAGCCGTTCATGGGCCATTGAATGATGGATACTTCAACTAATGTGTACAGAAATTGTTCTTGTTCCTGGATTCAGTTATTTTTTGGAACATTTTGTCAAACTGCATTTAAAGCCCCTTAAAACCCCACCTTTTCTTTCCAACATGTGGCCATTTACTTCCTAATATAAAGGCCATTGAGGCTTCATCATAATGTGCTATATATATAAGAAAATTTTATTTGGCTTGCACTTGCTGCAAGGACAGTATTCAAAACGACTTTTGCACTGTCCATCTGTATGGCAGTTTGATGTTCAGTTGGGGATACCAAGTTAGACAAAATCGGATCTGACATTTTAACAAAAAACTGATGGAAATATTGGTGTGTGACCAGGTTCTGCCGAGGGCCTAGGAATTTTTCTTCATAGGTGCTCTCTGGTGCACATTTAGAGACCATGTGCACAACATTATTTTTGGTACAAATAATATTCTGGAGGTTGGCTGGAGGGGAAGGATTCCTGTCAGACTTTTATTTTATTCATAGAGTTACTAAGAACCTCCAATGTAACTAATGTAGTGGTCTTGGAATGCAAACATTTTTGTAAACAAATCACATTCATTAAAAACATGATTATTTATTGTGAACAATTTCTCTTATAATAAATACTATAATATATTAATTACATCCACAGTTAAACTATATAACACCACTTATTTTATACATGTACTGTACAATATATACTATGCATTTCAAAACTTCAGATGTAAATAATGATACAGCAGAAGTACTGGGTATATTGTGAAAAGTTCATAATGCATTTTCCTATAAAGAACGATTGACAATAAATCAGTCATATACTAAATAAATAAATCAACATAACAGTACTTTTAGTATTACTAATTTTGATTGAAAAAATATAAAGATATAATTTCTGTACCTAATTAGAGTTGCATTAATGTTTTAAATTTTACATGATATTACACATTCATAAACAATACAAATTACTGCAACTAAGATACTGTATACAGTGCTGTATGTATATTTTAGAACAAATTTGACTACACGATGATGCAAAGGTGCTGTTTCAGTTGAAAATATGATTTTTAGCAACGTGCTAGTAATAATTTACATCACTGAGGTTTATAGAAATTTTGAGTTATTATTTGTCAATGGCTGTTTAGTATATACAGGTGGTAACTTGCGCAACTTGTCAACTTTTGAATATTTTTCCTTAGGAGGATAACTGATACCTTTCTCAGCCTTGAGCTCTTGTACTCGGATATTGGTCTTTAATGCCTGGCATTGCTTAAACATTGCTTCAGCTCTGCAAGAAAAATAAATTCAAAAGTGTAGAAAATATGCTAAACATTTAAAATACAGTTAACTCTCCTAACAACAATCACAAAACCAAGGTAAAAAAGGCAAACTGACTTTCTTCACTGGAGCAGATCCATTCTTAAAGTGGGGGTAGGGAAAGGATTCCTCTAGATGCCCATACAGAGCATCTCGGAGTATACTTTTATAAATTAGTCATCACTTTCTATTTCATAAATTTGTTTTTCCATCGAAAATTTCGGGGACTATTCCCCACTCAAAAATTTGAGTGGGAGGGGAACAGGACGTCTAAACCAATGACTTTTTTAAAACCAAAGTTGTGTATCTGGAAAACCAAATAATTTACATATTTGAAAGAAAAGCGATAAAAGAAAAGATATTTTATGATGTAGAAACTAGAGTATTTCAGAGGTTGTGCAAACCAGTATGCTAGCAATGAGGATTTTTAACCATATAGATGTTGTGCACAATTTAACTAATCTGCACAATCTTAAAATTGCACTGCAAAATTTTAAACCTAATCATGAACTGGCATTAAAAATTAACCATATGATTTTTTAAATTATTTTGTGGTAATTATGTGTATATATTGATTAAAATAGTTTTCGCTGCAGCAAAATTTAAGTCTAGACTTTGTAAAAACAGATTTACTTGGACTGGAAGCCATGTCTAGCCTCTAGGCATGGTCCAAGTTTGCTACAAAGTACAGGAAAAACAAAAAAATTACTATGCATATATGGCTATAATAATTATATGTCAAACAATCATAAGGCTGGATTTTAAGGCCCAATCCACTATCTGGCTTAAAAATTGTGCAGTGTAATTTATAAACTGTGCAAGTTGTAGATTAAATACATAGGTTCTTAAAAAAACCAGCTTAACAGATTCCCACACTCATGTCACTGGGTGCGTTGTAATTTACATGTATTTTACTCTGAATAATTACTAAGAACTGAGGCAAGCCAGTGTCACCCTCTATTGTTGAAAGGTAATAGATTAACCTTAATTGAAATAATAAAAAAGAATTACGAAAGTCATTGTGTTATATAGTTACTATCAACTATTTTGTTCTACAGTATAAAATTTACTTGCCTGTCAAATTTTTCATCTATTAGCTTTTCTCTAATACTGAGTGTTTTTTCTTTTGTTTCCAGTTCTCGTTCCCGCTGGTCTAATTTTCTTTCTCGTTCTTCAATTTGCTTTTCTCTGGCTTTTAGTAACTCTTCTTGTTGCTGTTGTAGGTCTAGTTGTGTGGAGGACTTGCGATCTTTTTCTTTTCTTAATGAAGACAACCTTGGATGTTTAAGTATCTCTTCAATGCTTGGTCGAAGAATGGACTAAAAAATAACATGTTAAATAGTTTGAATAGATTGATTTATATTGAACGAAGGAAATAATTTACAAGGCTAGTACCTGTATCAATAATAAGCCTTACGAAATCTTAGTGTTGCCTTAAATCAACTGAAACAAAAATCTTGCAAACCGTGGTTTAATTTAAAAAAAAATCACTAGTAACTTCAAACTTTTTATGCGAAGTACTAAAAGCTTGACAACTGTAAGAAATACATAATTTTATTATAGAATTGCATTGTAGGAACTTTTACAAATTTTGAACAAAATTGTTATGGGCCATATTCTTCCTTATTTTTTTGGACAACCCACAAAATGATATAGGCAATTAATAAAAATGTACAGCACTATACTGATCAGTGATGGATCCAGGGAAATGGATGTGAGGAGGGGAGGGAGTTGTGAGATTCTACACAAACACATGTACATGAGATTTGAACAGGAAACTGACAGCAATAGGCGTGGGTCCAGAGCCTACCAAGGGCATGAACATTTTTTTTATAGATGCTCTCTGGTGTACTCTCAGAGGCTAGTATATTTCCTAGTATCTAAAAGACAAGAAACATTTTTTTCAGGTGCAAATAATATTGTCTCAAGCCCACCTGGATCTGTGACTGCCGATAATATAAAGTCACAAGTTATAAGGGTTACATTTATTTCATTGATTTACTATCTGTTTTATGTTAAACTTACATTAACTTTTAACATTTGTGTAATAAGTGTATTAAGGTCACTGCTGTACTGATGGGGTATCCTCTTGAATGTACCTTCTTTGATCTTCACAGCAAGTGCCTTTTGGTTTACAGCTGTGAATGGTGGACTGATAGGAAAGAAAGAAAAACAAGTGTTATCAAGCAAATGGTAGATACAGTAACAGTACAGTCAACTCTTCAGACATACTTTTCAAACTGTTTGTTCAGAGAAAGTCAAGTTTATCTGTCCTCACATTGACTGTATAATTTGTGACTTTACAAACTTTAGACACATCATGAAATTTGGGCAATGTTTGGGCATCCTAGTCAAGTTAAAACGTACATACTCCCGATGGTGCAAAAAACACTAGAAACGGAGTAGTTACTAGAGGGGTCAAGGATATGATCCTGAGTTCACTGGTAGTAGTTTTTGACACATGGCAACGTACACAGAAGACACGTAAGTGGATGAAAAACAATGTAAACAGGACAAAGTAATCGTAAACGATTGCACCCTCGCCTATGTTTTGAAGGGGTTATGTTTTTTCCCTGTTTATGTGTTTGTTAGTTTGCATTTGCTTGTGAACAGCCTAAAGCCATAGTTTTCATTCTTTTTGAAATTTTGAAGTAAATCAGCACAATATTGTTTTAGTTACAGTTGCAGCCAGAAAAAATAGATGGACATAAAGACAGACAGACAGAAATACATACTGTACATACAGAGCCCATTGCAATC
Organism: Nesometra sesokonis; assembly: GCA_025631205.1. NCBI lineage: Eukaryota > Metazoa > Echinodermata > Crinoidea > Comatulida > Antedonidae > Nesometra > Nesometra sesokonis. Next base: position 6,586 of record JAOTQE010088597.1, read on the forward strand.
CCCTATTGCTACTTTCACTGTGATATCTTTTAATGATCAGGGACAGAATAAACGACATAATCTTCTCAGGGTCAAGAAACGTTATGCTTTGAAATTTTAATGACAGCAGGTAATACAGTAGACAGGACCAGAGTAACTACTGTCAGGCAGTGGCGGCGCTACAGGGGGGTTAGGGGACCTTTGCCCCCCCGTTGGGAGAAAATTAAGGTTTCGTCGGGGGTTTTGTATGGCAACGTCAAGGGACAGACGAAGCCCCAACACCAAAACGGGCTAAAAAGCATCCAAAATACGGCAAATACTGTTTTACACAATACCGTTATACACGCTCACCTCAAAATTAAACTTGACCAACTCGTCGGGGGCTTTGCCCTGCTGTCGGGGAATTCCCGGCGCCGCTACTGCTGTCAGGCCTGTTTAGTCTCTGTTTTTTGTCACTAAAAACAGAGGGCAGTAGACACAAAACCAAATAGATTAGAATCCAGAATTGTGGAAAGGCAGATCAGCATCAAACCTTGGGAGGCCCTAGATATGGCTGGTTCTGACATTATTTGAAAATTTGAAGTAAATTTGCCCAATAGTTTTTTTTAGATATGGATGCAGACAGACAGACGGAGCTCATTGCAATACCCTCTCCCCACTTCAGTGGGGCAAGGGTAAAGAGGTCACATACGTAATTAATTAAGGGAAGAGTTGAATTATAAGTTGTACTGGATAATGGTTAATACTGATAGTCCAAAAAACAAGTTTCACTTCTTTATTTGATTGATTGCTTCTCATAATTAAATGCACTTAGGCCTAAGGGTCTAGCCCAAAACTGCTGTAAAACAAGTTGAATTAATTAATAATCTGTAATATAATTTCCTTAAAAAATATGAGCTCAGGGCCTCTATATCAACCATGTTGATTACTCGATTTACCCTGGCCATTTGTGTCAGGTAACACAAGTTTGATACTTGAGGGTAATGTGAGTAACACCTGCAAACAAAACCATGGTGTCGTGAGTGGTCAGTCCCTAGAAGTTGATTGTATTTAGATTAATTTGAAATTAACGCTCCAAAACAGAGCTCATTTATCTATCAAAGCCATAGTTCCCAACTACAATGAGAGATGTAATAGTAATATAATAGAAGCATTCATAGAATAAATTAATTTTCAATAATACCAATAGATCACTTAAAGGGAAACATAAAAAGTGCCATTGCTATTTTTTATTTTCACTAGGTGCCAAAATTTAAAAAAATACACAACCTTGTAGGTAAGATACTTCATTGTTGTTACATACAACACGAATTAAGGCCCATTCACACTAAAAAACAATTTTTGATCAAAACAGCTACGATCTGAATAAGGAACATTGGCCCAATGTAATGAATATAGCCGCATACTGGATGAAATAGCTAATGATCTGAAAAAAAAACCTGACTTATAGTTGTCAGAGTCTTTAGTGTCATTAACTTTAAAAACAACCAATCAACAATGCTCATGAAACAATTTATACAATTGGATGACTGGTGTTTGAGATTATTCTAGAAAAAAAATTAACTAACCTTAATGCACATAGTTCATGAATGAGGCATCCCAGAGACCAGATGTCAGATTTTTCATTGTAAGATTGGTGATTCATTTGCTCCTGTAAAATTAAATAATTATTAATTTGCAATTAAAATTAAAGCCTATAAAAAACTAGGAAAGAGTAAAATAAAAATGGCAATTAAAACTCCAAAAGTCCATGGGAAAACAAGACAAATGTAAAATAAAATATTTAATTGTGGCAATTAAAACTAAAGCCCATGGGAAAACAAAGCAAGAGTAAAATAAAATAATTAATTTGCAATTAAAACTAAATCCCATGGGAAAACCAAGCAATTACAGCTGGTTACAAAATTTACTGGTAGTATATGTAGTATGGTGTTTTAACTAAAACAAAACAATACTTATTGGTGATATGTAGTATGATGTTCAACAAAGGCAAAACACTAAGTGGTGACATGTAGTATGGTGTTCTAACAAAGACAAAACAACACAACACTTACTGGTGACATGTAATATGGTGTTCCACCAAAGACAAAACAACACAATACTTACTAGTGACATGTAATATGGTGTTCCAACAAAGACAAACACTAAGTGGTGACATGTAATATGGTGTTCCAACAAAGACAAAACAACACAATACTTACTGGTGACATGTAATATGGTGTTCCAACAAAGACAAAACACTATAAGTGGTGACATGTAATATGGTGTTTTAACAAAGACAAAACACTAAGTGGTGACATGTAATATGGTGTTCCAATAAAGACAAAACAACACAATACTTACTGGTGACATGTAATATGGTGTTCCAACAAAGGTCTTTGCAAAACTAGTATCATGTGACAAAACACGAGCCAGTCCAAAGTCACCTAACTTAACATTATGGTTAGCATCAAGGAACACGTTGGCTGGTTTGAGATCTCGATGTAAAATTGCCCGACCAGATCCTCGTCTGTGACATTCTTGTAAGGCCAATGTAGTTTGTGACAATATCTTCCACACAAAATCTTCATCCAAATATTTTCTATTTAAAAAAGAAAAGTTACGAAAAATTAACTATTGAGATTACTGCAAGCCTTTAATTTGAACTTAGTAGGAGCTAGGCCATTATGACCTGATTTATAAATAACATTCACCATTCACATTAAAGGGCACCAAAGTAATTTTCCACAAATTATATTAATTGTAAAGTAATACTATGGGGCACCATGGTCTTAGTAACTGTACAGTAATATACAGTACTAAGATGGGCACCAGGGCTAAAATGGCCTCAATAGGTAGATTTCACTGCAGAATGTTAACTTTAACCTTAGTACCGCCATTGGTCCGCCCCTTTTGTAAACAAATCAAAATGCGCATGCGTTGGACATACGTAAAACGTAACTAACGTTCTGCTGAGCACGTTGAATCTCGAAATTACCAGGTGTTAGCGCAACTCCTCTCACTTATGAATAAACTATGATGTCATCATCCGTTAAAGTTAAAGTTTCGGCGAAAAGTACCTAATGATTTTAAAGTCTAAATGAAAGCCCAAATGAAGCCCAAATGAAAGGACAGAAATGACAGCCTTGGCGAAATAATGTTTGTAAATGTTGGACATTTTCACTCAGTCGATCTGTTGGGTGTAAATGCAAACACACTTTCAATTGTTAGATGTTACATTGGACCATGATATACCAGGCTTGGATACACCCTCCCCTTGACAGACATTGCGTCTTAATGACAGACCCCCCCCCCCCCCCTTGATTAACATTGCATCTTAATGATAGACCCTCTGTCTTGATAGAGATTGCATCTCAATGTTAGACCCTCCCCCGCGGTAGAGCTTAATGTTAGACCCTCCCCTTGATAGACATTGCGTCTTAATGCTAGATCCTCCCCTTGATAGACATTGCGTCTCAATGTTAAACCCTCCGCCTTGATAATGATTGCATCTCAATGGTAGACCCTCCCCCTTGATAGAGATTGAATATAAAAATAGACCCTCCCCCTTGATAGACATTACATCTTAATGATAGACCCTCCCCCTTGATAAATATTGCGTCTTAATAATAGACCCTCCCCTTGATAGAAATTGTGTTTTATAAACCCTCCCCTTGATAGACATTGCATCTTAATGATAAATCTTCACCCTTAATAGACATTGCGTCTTAATGATAGACCTTCCTCCTTGACTAACATTGCATCTTAATGTTAGACCTTCCTCCTTGACTAACATTGCATCTTAATAATAGACCCTCCCCTTGATAGAAATTGTGTTTTATAAACCCTCCCCTTGGTAGACATTGCGTCTTAATGATACACCCTCCTACTTGATTAACATTGCATCTTAATGTTAGACCTTCCTCCTTGATTAACATTGCATCTTAATGATAGACCCTCCCCCGCGGTAGAGCTTAATGTTAGACCCTCCTCGTTGATTAACATTGCATCTTAATGTTAGACCTTTCTCCTTGACTAACATTACATCTTAATGATAGACTCTACCCATTGATAGACACTTTGTCTTAATGATAGACCCTCCTCCTTGATTAACATTGCATCTTAATGAGAAACCCTCCCCTTGATAGCCATTGCAATGATAAACCCTCCCCCTTGATAGACATTGTGTCTTAATGACTGCCCCTTGATAGACATTGTGTCTTAATGTTAGACACTCTCCTTGGTAAATGCTGGCCACACCAAGGACATTTATTATACGTACCTGTCCTTTTTACACCTGGAAATTATAGTGGATAAATCTCCACCCTCACAGAATTCCATAACAATGTAAATGGTGGAATTGCTTCGATCCACAATTCTATCATAATATCGGACAATATGCTGATGCTTTAATTCTCTCAACAAGTTGACCTCTGACACAAGCATCTGTTTCTCCGTTTCTGACATAGTGCCGTAATCCATCTCCTTCCAAAGTAAAATCTACAAAGAAAAGATGATATGAACAAAAAGAATGTAAAGATGATATGGACAAAAGAATGTAAAGATGATATGGACAAAAAGAATGTAAAGATGATATGAACAAAAAGAATGTAAAGATAATATGGACAAAAAGAATGTAAAAATGATATGACAAAAAGAATATAAAGATGATATGGACAAAAAGAATGTACATTAAAGAAAAGATGATATGGACAAAAAGAATGTAAAGATGATATGGACAAAAAGAATGTACATTAAAGAAAAGATGATATGGACAAAAAAAATGTAAAGATGATATGGACAAAAAGAATGTAAAGATGATATGAACAAAAAGAATGTAAAGATGATATGGACAAAAAGAATGTAAAGATGATATGGACAAAAAGAATGTACATTAAAGAAAAGATGATATGGACAAAAAGAATGTAAAGATGATATGGACAAAAAGAATGTAAAGATGATATGGACAAAAAGAATGTAAAGATGATATGAACAAAAAGAATGTAAAGATGATATGGACAAAAAGAATGTAAAGATGATATGGACAAAAAGAATGTACATTAAAGAAAAGATGATATGGACAAAAAGAATGTAAAGATGATATGGACAAAAAGAATGTAAAGATGATATGGACAAAAAGAATG
>JAOTQE010088608.1:0-14951 GCA_025631205.1 Nesometra sesokonis
TATCCACCGACAAATTTAATAACTTTTAAAAGTTTTTATCGTATTTAAAATTTGGCTAAAGTTTTTATTTGGCGAAAAAAAAATCGGCAATCTTTCGCCAATTTGGCGAAGGAAAATATGACCTTAGCGTGAGTGTAGTGGACAAACTTTTGCTTGAAAAATTTTTTTACAAAAACGCATCAAATTGGGTATCAATTATAAAGTGGTATAAATATTTAAATATTGTTCAAATATTGTTGTTAATATAATTTCTGAATAGTTCAGGTCACTAGCTTTCCATTGATACTTACTTCACTACAAAAGAATAATATAAAACTACGTAGAATGCACCATGAAATGTGTAATTTTATGTCGGGGACAAAGAAATTCCGGAAACAAATTGGATACACATGAAAATTACAATTAATGTCACAAAACTGTGAGTTAATTGAAAGATATCACATTAATAGACAATGTTATATTTCTGATTATAAAATGATATTTAAATTGTTCCAATTAAGTTTATTATATTGATCAGAATATGTCCTAATGATCATCGCGATGCAACAAAAAAAGATCACAATTTTACAAAAAAAACATTCTTTTTTTTTTAAATATGTTCATTCCCATATAATATACTGTAATGAATAAAACTAAAAATTGTAATAAATTCCTTGTCACAGATTTTGCAATTAAAATGCTTGATCTTGAAAGGTAAATCACCCACTATTACGGATTTTTCAGTACCCTTCATACTGTAAATGTTTAGTTTAAGAATAAGCTCTTAGCTCGGCAAAGCAATGATCACTACATCACTACAGGTACTTATTTAGTGAGAAATTTGGCCCCAAATAAACAGTTCATTGTTGTATTTGGTTGTGATATTTAAATTATATTGGTTCTATGATTTAAAACAAACTGTTACATAGCTTATTCGGCTTCCATGATCCAGAAATAAACTTTACATTCTCTGTCGGTTAATTTTTTTCTTACTTTTTTCAAATTTTGGATGGAGTACTCATTAAATAATTATTTATCATATATTCATCTTGTCTTTGATTTAATATATTTCAGCCACAGCATAAAGTCTATTAAATAACCTTTAAAATACCACAAAAATGAACTGGATAGCTTACCAATTGCAAAAGTTATTAAAAAATTAAAACGTTCATTCCAAAAATGAGCAGTTTTCCTATTATTTAACACAGGGTGCTCATCCACCTCATACTCATCCACCTCCGCCACCCTTGACTACCCGTAGATAAATACATGCCATTAAATAATGGCATGTCCTACAGAGCTAAAACTTCCAGGGTTTGTAGCACATTAAATTTGCTTCAAAATGATACCAGACTTACTGGTTTACACTCTGTAGTTGTTGAGTTATGTTAATTTTAAATTGAAAAATTTGGAAATGTGTGACGCCGCCACCTTTTTTGACGGCGAACTCAAGACACACGACCCTTACTGTATGACCTCGATGTTGAATTTACCACATTTGTCATGCAAAATGCCAAGATTCTGTAAACGTATATGCACGATTTTGTCATTTTCACCTCATTGTTGGAGTTTCTGAGGTATATTGGTCTGGTATTGCAAATTGTTGTCATGCGCGAGATGTTATATAGTCGTAATATGTTAAAAAATGGTGCCTATGCGTACGAGTTGGCAGGTATACACTAGGGTTAGGTGCCGGGGGCCCAGATTACAATTGACAAATACCAACTTGTATACATTAGATGTTGTTGTAGGTACTTCAATTACAAAAAAATAGTTAAAATTATAAATAGAATATTTAAGTACACTATGTTTCTCATACTTCATTCCAATACGTATTTTTCTTGTACTTTTCATTATTTTAAATGTCAATGAACTCACTATTGGAAAGGAACATACGCATTATGCATTCAAAAATCTCATCCACATTTTTCATTTTGTTGCTTCGAAATTTCTCTTTATTGCCATTTTATAGTAGAAGTTTTTAAGTTTACATTATGATTGCGGTAGCCACCAAGTCTGTATGTATTATAGGCCTAGACATTTACCAAATTCTTGTACACAAATTCACTGTCTAAACCTTAAAGATAGAGCTAACCAATTTTCTGAATCACCATCTTATGGCATAAACATTCTTATAGGATAGTAAGAAAATATAAGCTAGTGTGAACGACCTAAATGGCAACAACCTACTTCTGATCCTGTCTATAGTAATATTTATATATTTTTATGACAACAATATCAGGAAATTTATAATATACTGAGTATTTTAAAAAAATACGTCTGAATGTTCATATTTACACTAACATCTCTTCTTCCTTCCTTTTTTAAGAACATTTTCATCTTAAGCCACAATTGAACTGGATTTAAAAAGGAAAACTTTTTACCAAGACAACTGGTAACATTTAACAAGGTTAAATTTTACCATTGTTCACACTTGGATTATTTTCCATGGTTAGTTTCACCACAGGATTTAAATGGTAGAAGTTTTAAAATAAACCATTTCACTCAAGGTCACAACTCACAGGATTACCCAATTGACCAATGAATGCCATTCTGTAACACGACTCATCAAATTTACCAAAATTGCGCTGTTCGTATTGGATTTTCCTGCTTGGTAAAACTAACCTGGTCAGTTTTCCTGGGCTGGCTGGAGTCTTTTAAACTGACTACACTGCATCATGGGTGAGTTTCCTCTTCTCCATGGTTAGGTAAATCTCCTGTGCTGTTCGCACTATTATTGTAAAACTAGGCAGTGTGTCAGTTTACCAAATTCCAGTGCGATTGTGGCTTTATTCTGATATTAATCAACTCAAAGACTTGACTGCCAAAGTAGCACAATGACAAGCTTGCTCATGGACTAAAGCCACAATCGCACTGGACTTTTTTTGGTAAAACTAACCAACACGCTGGCTAGTCTTCCCATAATTAGCCCAATGCGAACAGCACCAGAAGTTTACCTAGCCATGGAGATAAGGACACTTACCCATGCCGCATGGTTAGTTTAACCGAGTTCCGCCTGCCCAGGAAAACTGACCAGGTTAGTTTTACCAAGTAGGAAAGTCCAATGCGAACAACGCAACTTGTGTAAACTTCCCTAGTTATATTACAGCATGGCCTTGATTGGTCAAATGGGTATGCCTGTGAGTTGTGACCTTAAGTAACATGGTTTATTTTACAAATTTCACCATAGGTTGTGGTAAAACTAACCATGCCAAATAATCCAAGTGCGAACAATGGTAAAATTTAACCATTTTAATCTTGGTAAAAATATCTCTTTTTAAATACACTGCGATCATGACTTAAGCGGCATTTTCCAACTCATGGTAGTGGTACCTTCTACCACTCTATTGCTACTGTACAATCACCCCCTCCCCTATATACTCCTACTTCTGAAAGAGTTTGGAGGTTTGCTGTATCTTCCCAATCCTCCTCTTCTTCCCTCCCCCTCCCCCACCCCACACCCCCAGATTTTATTTAAACTTACTATATTAATTAATAAACAATGTGATACATATTATTAGCCACTTTGAAATCTATTTTTAAATGTTTGTCCTTCACAAGCATAACTAAACTCAATTAGAAGCTTAATGCAACAATGGAAAAGGTCCTAATTTCTAGAGAAAATGTTTTTCCTGAACTCTGAAGAAACCAGCATTTCAGTACAAGGACTTAGGAATTCTGCAATAAAAACCTTGAGATAAAAATGACAAAATAAAACAGAATATTCTGACCTGCATTGTCATAAATGAATAAAAGGTTATACAACAAATAATCAGTTTTGAACTATCATATGTCTTGTCACAAATTCTATACCTGATTTTTGTTAATCTTTCTAGACCAGGAATAATACTGTTTTTATTTCTTTTTTGCTTCATTTTAATTTTTAAACAACATTGATGCAGAACAAACCACAAAGACTATGTCGATTGTATTCTGATAAAAGTCAAATTACTTTTGACTAAGAGCCTGTTATTCCTTTTATACATTTATCCAGCTTTGTTGCAAATCTATGATCTTAATAGTAGTGGGTGAATCGGCCACAGGAGTAATCTAATTTCACAGAGGATATTAACAAATAATGGGCTGTCCCCAAATGCACAATAGAACCATTCATAGATCTATTACAAACTTAGCAAATTCGCTTAGAATAGATTTTTAAATCCATACTAGGCAACACCAGAGGCTGGTAATAAGTCTCCAAGCTGATATTTAAGGGAACTTCTTATTGGCTCAGTATGAATTTAGCTATTTATAATGAAAAGATGAATGAAAAGAACTTGGTTTAAGTGCCAACTCTGCTGGGAACAGTAGAATCTCACCAGTTATATGAATGAATGTAATGTTAGAGCCGACTGTATTATTAAACCATGGTACTTTAAATAACTCTGGAGAAAATTTGAAACCAAAGAAATTGAAATCAAATAAAGTATGGTTTAAGATAGTAGTCTGGTTTGATGAAGGAACTGGTGCAAAGTTTCTCGGAGTCAACTGGTAAAAGTTCTCTTAGACTGTGATATTTACATATCTTTATTTTGTGTTCAGAAACTGAGTTGGTAAAATCATACTCCCATTGTAATGCTGTATTTAACCTTTTGAAATAAATTATAAATATAGTTTTCATAGCAATGATTATTAATATTATACACAAGATAATTATTCTGGGCCTATTCATAATAATCAAACTTTGTTGTTATTTTGCCTTTTTATGTTTGGAAGTGTAATAAAATGACATACATATTTATGGAAGATCAGTATTTATATTTATAATGTTAATATTGTCAAATTTAGAATGTTTAAATTTTTGACAAAATATAATGTTGAAAGGAATGGCCTTTATATGCTGAACCACTGTTATAAATGACAGCTATAGGAAAGGAGACCTGGATATAAAAATATGCCACAAATGTTTGATCAAGGCCAAATAAATGCATTCAATGATAATTATTTTGATCAGGCTTATGCAACCATCAACATTTAGGACTGGTATGCGTTTCCAAATATTTTGACATTAGTACAACATGCATCAAGATTAATTAAACTATTAACATTAATGACAACAGCATGTCAATGACAGTGACAAATATATTTTAAGTTTCTACATCTAGTGATTGGGGCTATGCATAATATATTAAAATATAAAGTTCGGTTTTCATACTGTATGAAAGAAACAATCAAATTACGTAGATTAAATTTTTGGATTTATAACATTTATACACCAACCAACCAAATCAGTGGTGGCCGACAGCAGGGCGATAACAGGGAGGGCAGGTCAGGTAAGATTGAGGTGTCCATGTTCTCGTTTTCAGTTTGACAATGGAAACAAAAAATGGCATTCACCTTACTTTGTGGTTTTTTTTTAGGGTGTTTGGTACATTAGGGGCTCAACTGGGCATTGGGCTGTAGCCCCCTCCCAGCCTCCCTGTAGCACCTCCTCTCCAAATAACGTTCTGAAGGATACCTCCTGTTGAATAATCACTCTCTATACAGGCAATTTCACCTGGATCATCCACTCTATAGTGATGAGGCACGAATCCTATAAAAAAGTATGATTTGTGGATGAGGTATGCTCCTGCAGGAGAGCCCTCAATAATTAGTTACCGAAGTAACTGGATAGGCAACCCTCTTTATAAAATAGAAAAAAAATACATAAAAAAAACCTAAATTTATTATGAATGTCATATATCACAACTGGAGGAAAAAATAAATACTATGTGAAGAATTTATCATACTAAACAAAACTTTTTATAAGGTTTAAACTGAAAGAATCATAGTGCTCAACAGACACTCAACGAATCCTATAGGATCTGTGACTCAACATTCTTTCCAAACTTTCAAAAACACCAAAACAAGATGGATTACCTGATGTAAACAAAACAATTTAAAGAAAGATGAATTGCAATAAGTTATATCTCTTTAAATGGTTAATAATTACTGCATCTGTGTTTTGTCAACACTGCAGCATTGGTTGATAGATCTTTGTCAAGTTTAATGGAGTAGAAGAACTGATTTGTTAAGGAAATATCATTTGACCTCTCTTAACCTTTGCATATTAAAATAGAAAGGTAGAATATCAGAATTCTATGATACTCTTCCTTCTTCAAGCAGTTTGTCAAAATTCGAAAAGGGAAACCAAACAGTTCTATACATGCTAACTTGTTTGGACTCTGATGGATGTAAAATTTTAGGCAAGTTGAGTGGCATTTCGCTCTATAGTTACTTTTTTTTATGTGTAAGAATTCTTCTTATGTGTAAACAATGATGCATATATTTGTCATGCGTGAGAAGTCCTATGCAAGAAAAAATGATGCATAATGTGAGATTTTCGAAATCGGTCACTAGGCATGAGAGTTGCATATTATGCGCGAGTGTTGGTAGGTCATTTTAAGAAAGTAGTTGTACCCAGCACTATAGGATTTTGGAAAGGGGTGCTTTAGCCTGTATAAGAGGTACAGTGCTACATTTAAAGTAAATTAGACCAATAGTTTTCTTAAGATATCAGAGTGAACAGACAGACAGACAGAGCTTATTGGAATACCCTCTTTGTGATGGTGAGGATGAAACTGGGATGATGCAAGATTTAGAGATTGGGGGTGCGCAACAACCAATGTTTCTTATATTGTAATCTATTAAAAGGTATCAATAACTGAATTTTTGATTTTCCTACGATGAAACTCATTTAGTAGTGAGACCTTGCATGTATTTATTCATTTTCAATTTTACTGTCTGTGTGTATTTAAATGGGGAACTGTAATGAGATGCGATGGTATTGTACTATTTAGGCCAGCTAAGGCTGATATAACTTATTCAAAGCTTCCTTAGATGTTTCTCTAGGATCCAAAAGGAAGTTTAGATTAAATTGACCGTGATAATGATGATGGACACTTGATTGACATTCATTCCGACTAGAAACCAAAAAAGAAAGGCTAGCTACAGTGGAACTTATATATTGGAAAGCAACAACAAAATTAAGCAATTATTAACTGATGAAAGAGTACATCTACCAGATATATAACAACACAATTTACCAGAAGATCCACTACTGTAAATAGTTTAGATAAACGTTTTAGTGTTTACGCCTTTATTAAAGATGTATTGTCACCTGAAAAATCAGAAAAATCATTTTGAAAATAACTTTCTTATTTTGAAGAAATATATAAATTATGACCATTTCACTCAAAATTACAATATTAAAAAAATATTTACCCCTACTTTGCAACAATATAATGCTTAAAATTAGCAAAAATCCATAAAAAGCCTGGAAGCCTCTAAAATGTTGGTAATTTTTCAGTGTAAAATCCTTATTAAACAATTTTTAAATACAGTAATTTCTATTCTGAAGTTCATAACTTTGATGTTACTTTAAGTTAATTTCAAAATTAATGGTTATGAATTTTTGGTCATTTTTGGGTGACAAAACATCTTTAAATATTGTACATCAATTTTTAATTATTTAAATTTAAAGGAAATTGATTGTAGGCTGTGATTGATACAGTCGAACCTCACAAATCTGAGCCTCCAGAAAAACAAATTTCACCTAAAACAGACCATTTTTAAAGTTCCAAAATCATCAATGTAGATATAAGTAACCTTGGCTGTCTCTAAACTGAACTGTCAGGAAAACCCAAAAAAGGAACAATCCGAGCCAGAAGGTAGTCATTTTTAGAAGAACTGACTCGCAATCTGCTTTTTTACTAACATCTTGGATGACACATTTACTTTTCATAAAATAATGGATTCCACTAGTTTTTCAAAAGTAAATGTGTATTAAAATTCAAACCCAATTCCCAGGCATCCTTTGACCTTTTCTTGACCTACTTAAAGTCATTGACTGCCATTATTAAATGAAGATTGCTACTGGAATAGTGATGAGTAAAATGCTGAATCAAAATGTCCTATTGCCAAATGAACCTACCCCCCAAACACGCATCCTTCATCTATCAGCACCAGTTAACCATAACAAGGTTTGAACGTTAACAATATAAGAGATTAAATCTTATCATTATTGATTAATGAATTATAATAGAATGCCATTTCTTCTGCAGGTTATCACAACGTTTCTATTAACCCCACAAACCTAGGCCAGATTTACGTCCCCAGCGCCTTAATTGTGGAAACCTCGTAACGAGTCTTGAGTTGAAATCCATGCCACCTCAGCAGGACGTCTCATAGCCTGTATTAAATGGCCTTGTGGCATATCATTTTCACATCTTACTCTAGTACGCTGTATGTAATGAGCTTATAGTTGTGTATCCTACGAGATGTTATTCAGATACGTCATTGTTGCTTGAAAGGGGTCAATGGTCATCTGATACAGACCCTATGATAATACTCAAATGGGTGATGGTAAGGAAGATAGGTATCTTGACATAGAGGAAACGTCATCAATGAATAATATAACATAAGTAATCTTCTTCCATGTATTTGTTGGTTAATTCAATTGTTGGTTAATTAAACCTTTAGTGCACTTTATGCTAATTAGTAAAATGATCAAAAATTATATATATAGCGCTAACAAATGCCCTTCTTTATTGTGGCTTAAGAAGTTACCAATTCTTTATATATTTAAGGGATCTCATAGAACTAAGTAACTCTTGATTTTGGTGGGTTTTACCAAACCAGATGAGTCTAACCCCTTGAATACTATAGTCTTGGTTTAAGACAGCAATTCAGCTTTAATTCCTGAAAAAACAACCATCAGGCACCAAATGTATTCCATAGTAGGTGAAATGCCATACCTTCTTTCATATCACCATGTGAAGGAAGAGATTCACTAACCTTGGCAACCAATTCTATAGTGTCCTGTTAAAGGATGTACAGACCAAGTAACCCTTCAATCAAAGAAGGATTTCACTGAATGTCCTATGAAAGACATTTAGTGAAATCCTGTGAAGCAAGGGTTTACTGTTTTAGCATCCCTTTCTTGAGTGTCCTGTGAAGAAAGAATTTTCCTTACCAATGCATCCACTTCTAGTGTCCCATGAAATGTTTTTACTAACCTATGCAGCTCATTATTTTTATGTCCTATGAAGGAATTGACATAAGCATCCCTTTTATACAGCCAAAGTAATGAATTCATTGACCTACGCATCCATTCTATATTGTCCTATGAAGGAAGAGTTTTATTAAGTAACCCCTCTATCGTATCATGTGAAGGTAAAGTTTAACGGACTAGGCAGCTCACTCCTTTTCACCTTGTAGAAGAAGAGTTTTACCAAACTCAGCAAATACGCACTGTACTTTAAGTTGATCAATGTGTTGGCTTGCTCATCTAAAAGGTCAGACATGTTTAGCTATGGCACCATAAGAGTTAGCTTAGTTTGTTTGTAATGAGCAGATTTCAACAACAAATGAACTCTGCTATGAAATATTGCAGCACTAAATCTGTCTGTTCTATCTGACAGAACTATTTCAGCTGATAGTGGGGTTATCCTACCACCCACTGTGGAAGATACACTCGAAAAGTCGTAATGGCGCTGCAACTTGGCGTTTAACATGCTTGCCTTCCAATCCTGAGGTTACAGGTTCGAACCTGGTTGCATATGAGATTCTTTTTCATGACCTAATAGCACCACTCCCTAAACATAATAATGAGACTTAGTTTAGAAAGCATGACATACTTTTTGATTCTGAAAGTGAAGAGACATCTCACTGTCAGATGTGACAAAATAAAAAAAATAAAAACATTTAAAGTGACTTTTACAGTAAATGAAACTGCTGTTTTTACCCGATATAGTAGTGGATTTTTCTAACACAATAAATTGTGTTTATATTGCTTAGAACATTGGTAGGGCCTACAGTATACTTGAGAATCCCACACTTCAGATAAGAGTGACATTTAATAGATATGGTTTGTTAGTACCACCTACTAAGAGGATAATAACATAGTAACCGCAAAATTATGCCAATAACCAAACTCAATGTAAACTATCTTGCTTTTATAAGTTCTTAATATTTATCAAAAAAATATCAGTAACAAAATAAAAAGGTAAAATATTTCCAAGTTAATTAGGGACAGTTTAAACATTCTTCTGCAGTAATCCCAGTAATCTATTGCACTTTACTGCAGTAATGCAGTGTCATTATTTATTTATTTTTATTTTCAATATCTTTATACAGGATATCATATATAATTAAGGTCATTTGACAAAACCAAATTGTTTTTTGATATGGTCCTGTTTCCTTAAAAACTAATTACAATAAGTAACCATATAATTAATACAAAGAAAAACTTAATGTTACACAAACTTAAGAACTACAAAAGCAAAAAAAAAAAAAAGAAATATTAGAAGTACTGTTGTTTATAATTAAATTTAAATGATGATAATGAGAGGGATGTCTGTACCTGTGTATGCATGTTTTCTTTGCTGATTGCATTGACGCAAAAAGTCTCATTTTAACATGTTATTTTCAGTAATTTTCTTTCAGTTACTGAACTAAGGTTGTTATAATTGAATTACTGCAGTAACTGCAGCATGAAAACGACTGACATGGTCACTTACAGAGTCGTAATTTTATATATAAATTATGTAAAGCAATAAAATTAGTAGTAATAATAAAAAATGAGTATTCTTTGTCAAGTTCCGGTTGAATCAGTCCCTCTATCAAATTTCAAATTAATCAACTATCGCCATTTTTATTTGAAACATTTCAATATTTTAATGAATGTACAGGTAACTTTTCATATGGTTTTGTTCCTATTCAGTTGCATTGGGTCTTGTCGTTGTAAGAATAGCAACTACCTATTAATTAAGATCATGGAAAAATTAAACATTCAATTTTTCAAGTACTTTTGTTATAATATATACAGTAATTGTCAAATTTCTGCAAAAAAAAAATATAATTATACATCTTAAAATGAAATTCATTGACATTCAAGATCATTGATAGGTTTAAAAAGAAAACGCCCGCTTCCTTTAATGGTATCTGATATCTTAACATGAACGTACCTAGTAAACTCGACCTCACCCAATAATGAATGAATGAATGAAAGCTTTGCAGGTGTTCATCGGGTTACCTGAAGCAAGGTATGTATGAGATGACTCAGGTGTTTAGAAGTCTGAAAACAGGTGACGCTACTGTAGAGTAGTATAAAGCAAAATCAAACCTCTCCAGCTAGAAATACTGTACTGTTCAACTTTTATAACAAGGGTCTTTTCTTTTAATCTTTTAGCCCTATAATCTTGCGTTTCAAAGAATTAATATTTGCTACTCTTTCACATTTTTTAAAATAAAAAACACATTATGAGACCAATGAAGCTGAAATGACTTATGAATTATAACAAAATAAAAAACAAACTGAGGCTGAAAAAAGGTATTTTATTAATTAAAGGAAATTAAAACAAAAACAACAAAAAATCAAGCTCATAATGTAATAATTTACAAAGGTACAAAATATGTACAAAAAACGTACTTATTTCATGAAATTTCAATGCAAATGGGCTCTAAAATTTCAATTGGTTCAGTAATATTACTTTTACATTTTAAAGTTTTAGAATTTTGAATGAATGAAGCTGAAATGACTTATGAATTATAACAAAATAAAAAACAAACTGAGGCTGAAAAAAGGTATTTTATTAATTAAAGGAAATTAAAACAAAAACAACAAAAAATCAAGCTCATAATGTAATAATTTACAAAGGTACAAAATATGTACAAAAAACGTACTTATTTCATGAAATTTCAATGCAAATGGGCTCTAAAATTTCATTTGGTTCAGTAATATTACTTTTACATTTTAAAGTTTTAGAATTTTGTAAAAATCCCGAAATTTTCTAGGATGTCCACTTATAGGAGGTAAAGTAACCTACAAAGTTTCCACGGTCGCTTATGGGAGGTGGCCACTTAGGATAGGTTCCAAACGCAATAAATAGATAGGGAGTGCAATAAATAGGGAGAACAAACATGCTTTAGAATGAGTGCCCTTTATAGAAAGTGTCCGCTTATTAGAGGTGTCCGCTTATTAGAGGTGTCCGCACAGGGAGGTTCAACTGTAAGCTTTTACCTGTCAAGCAAATGTTTGAAAATTATTATTGATACAACTTTTTCAAATTCTTTCAAATCCATTCATGATAAGAAAAGGACAAAATTGATCCTGAATTAATAAAAATAGAAAAGATACTATCACAAATTTTATTCAAAATATAACAGCAAATTACTAAATGTTTCTGTCCCTCTTTTTACAAAATAAAAGCATTCACAAATATACATTTTCAGGTTGCACAAAATCAGTCATTCTATTTAGAATATCCAGTTTAATCAACAACTCTCTGATAATTCACAGACGACAGCTGTTACACCAGCTTCCTTCCACTTTTCAAGAGACAGTACTTCTCTAAACTTCAGATTGCAATATTTGAATTTGTATTGATCAGTACATTATTTATTAATGTAAAGTTTGGTAGGGTTATCCGATTGGGTGCATTGTGTATAGTCTGCCTAGCAATATTAGAATATGCTTTCTGCTATCGTCAAAGTGGAAATACAGCTTAAAGCATTAAAATAATACTGTACAAGTATTATATTATTAAATTTAAAATAAAATATAGTATGTCCTCATTAAACAAATGACTTTTTAGGGATTTAGAGGGGTTTATGACTTCCTCGCATTTAATTTAAAACACAATGAAACATTGAACATGTAATTTGCATATCATGCAATTTGACATTAGAACTTAATGAATGGCTTCTGTTTCAGGTTACCTTTGACACTAGATCTAGCAAGCAAGCTCTGAGTTTGGCAGATTTCACAAAGGTTGTGGTTGAGTCTACCTGTAACAAATTAGTCAAAACCTAAGGGTGTTCAGTGAACAAATGAAAGCTTGTTTTAACTGGTACAGTAACATTAACATAAGAAAAAACAGAGCAAAGTCTGGTGATGGATTTAATAACTTGTTTAACATCAAAAACACTAAAATCTTCACAATAAAACATCCGATACATTGTCTTTGCAGGTTATACCTCCCTGGTCTTTGTAAGTCTATCAAATATTGGAATATTATAATCTACTCATAAAAATTAAGTGCATAACAAATATTTTACAAATATTTTAAATTTTACGGCTGCATTGAAACAACATAATCTTGCAGAGTCGCGATAATAATTGAGTAATTACAGAGGTAGATTTAAGAGGGAAGGTGGACCGGCTCCGCACCTTCCCCTTTCGGAAAGTAAAATAATATCAATATTATTAACATTGTCTATAAAACAAAAAATATTCAGCAATTATAATACAAGAGTTGATCCCTTAACACTGCCCGAGTCCATTTCCGGACATCTAAAGTTCAAATCCCTGGGGCAGCATTGCACCAGACCCCCATAAAACTTTAAACTCTTGCTACCTCCTTTTTATATAGTTTTATCATTTTGAGGCTTCAAAGAAGATCTGGCTAGAGTTTCAGCCTGGGAGAGTTGACAGATTTTATAATCTGATATAATTAAAAATATATATATTAAATTTAATCAATACTTTTTTACAAAGACTAATTGCAATTGTACTGCTACTACTATAAAAGTCCATTGTTCGGGTTTATACTGGTGGTTTTGTACAGGATGGCATAAGATTGATTTTCACTCACAAATTACTTGAGACTCCCTACTAGAGTTTGTGGTAAATGTAGCAAAACCCCAAGTCAATAAACTTTCAATAAAGTGGTTGGGCAGTTCATAAGTTGTTGGGCAGTTTGTAAACTAAAATTGTCCATTGAGTAACAAGTTACATAATTCAGGGGCAGATCCAGGATCCACCGAAAGGGGGGCCCACTTCCAGATCCGGGTGGGCGTGGTTGCCCGTTTTATTCAAAATTGTGCAAAAAAATATATATTTTGGCCCAGGTCCGTTGGGCCCCCCTTGGGTCCGCGCCTGTAATTATTCTTGCCTGACTGTCTCACAAAGTTGGGCAAGTGATTGTCCTAGGACTTCGGCTAAGTGAATCAGCAAGTTCTGGGGTTTTTCTGGTGATAATTGGACAGTACAGACTTGGGCTCTGTGGTGGATGAAGTAATTGGCTGTTGCGGTGAATGTCGAAGCAGACGTTGCAACCCTCGCAATTCATCCGGGAATCTCCTGGAATTTCATGCTATCTCCCGGTAATTATCAAAAATCTAAATTTTTAAGAAAACGAAAAAATATACATAATAATTAGACCTACTCTAAAAACTGAGGGGAAAAAAAAGTTGTGTACACCACTCTACCCTGTGGAACTAATAACACAGCGAACTAATAAAGTGCAGTATTCGTTATGCCGCAATTAATAGAGGGCATCGTAATAGTGGCGAAAACTTATTTTGAGCATGCAATTGTACCTACTGAAACCCAATGTGTACTAGACACAGAATAATTACGGACAAAGAAGCTTATGATGATGGATCGGGAAGTCAAAGATCAGACAATGGGGGCGTTGCTCTATCCCCCATATAGGGGAAGTGTACTCTCTACTAGGAAAACCTTCTGGATATGTATTCTGGGTTTGGAACAACTGTCAAAGTCACCTCAGTCCCATAATGGTTAGTACTGAGATGATCTCTAGGGTTCTTCTAGAGGTAATGATTGAAATGTAGTGACATGGGCTCTGGGGTTGATGTAGGATTTTGAAGTTGGGGGTACAGAGAAGTCTAATTCCTAAGGTTTCATTTACAATTATGAAAATTTGAGAGGCAAGTAGCATTTAATGCCCAGAAATGATAACATTTCAGAGTGAACAGGGCTACGAGGGCTGCTGGCTGTCGTGTCGGATGGCATGGGCTGGTGCGTGAGGCCGCTTCATCTGTGGGCCCAACAGTGCCTTTTGGCGTTATGGGAGCAGTAAGCAGTAAGTAAACCCAGAAATTACATTATAAGAAAATTCTAAAATTGAAAAATTCATTTGTAACTTCATTAAATTTGCTCCAGAGGGGCCATGCCCCTCAGGGTTGTGTTCTTTCCCCATTATTGTTTTCTTTATACACTAATGATTGTCGTTGTGACGTGCCTGGTT
>JAOTQE010088619.1:0-10527 GCA_025631205.1 Nesometra sesokonis
CCGAGGTTAACACCAGTTCCACGTTTGATTTTAGATTTTTTCCGCCGAGCTTGCCTGGGTAGTTGAAAGCCGTCATCATCTAATTCCCATTGCGGATCTGTATCAGGCAATTCATTAATTACCGTGTTAACACGTTTCGCGTTGTTGTCACGCTTGGACGACTTGCTAAAGGGGTTTTCCCTTCTGACTGGCACTTGTTGATTAACGTCAAACTTCGTTGAACGAGGAACCGAAGCCACTACAGAAGCAAACGATTTACCGCCATGATTAAATGTTTTACAACTTGTACAACTGTTGACAGATACCAATTTCAATTTCTCTGCCATTTCGCTACGTTGACTAGCAGCCGTAGACATATCCACTTTCATCATCATTATTTCTGTTTTTAGTTGCTGTATTTCTCGACATTACATTTTTAAATGTTCAAACTTCGATTGTTAATAAATTCTCAAGGAAACAATGTATGAAACTGATTTATTTGCATGTTAAAGATAATAATGTGTAGTTTTACAATCAATGAAAAGCACAATTTTCCAAATTGTCTCAATTGGGTCTGCCACATGTTGTAACTAGCTAAAGGATGTAAATGGCAATAATTGCACTTTCTATTGTTTGGGGGAAATATTAGCTAATAGTCCATGTACAACATGGCTCATGTGCATGTCAAAGAATGCAGTACACTCTTCATAAAAGAGTAGTGGACCCCAGGGATGTAATTATGCAGGGCGGAGTTGGGCGGGGCCGCCCACCGTAAAATGTTCCACCCACCCTAAAATGTTCCACCCACCCTAAAGCTTATTTTAAGACCTTCCACCCAGCCTAATTTTAACCTGCCACCCACTCTAAGCCTCTAAAAATGGTAAAAATACTGTTTTTAGTCATCATGCCACCCACCCTTACGTTGTTGCTGACCAACCCTCGGATTTTTCTAGCTACATCCCTGGGACCCCACTGGAAATAAGTCCACATGTCCAAGGCTATCCTTGTTGTCTCAACCCCAAATAAATAAAATCAAATAAAGTTACACATGAGGCTAGTTGTGGTAAAACCCACCAAGTTGTTGCACAGGAAGTTATTGAGAAATATTAAACAGGAAATATAAACAAATACAAAGGAAATGTCTGTGTAGTTTGTCCAATAGCTTCAGTTATTGATGGCCGATTAAGATAATTGACCCCTCATTTTAAAGCTTTTGAAATATGTAATGTGGTTTTAACAATAACTCAATATTCAATTTTCCTACAACTTGGTGGTTTGCCGTGTCATGCCTCAAATATAGCACACTCTATTTTTCCTGTGTATTTGGTCAATTAATACAACGTGTAGAAACAATCCAATTTGCAATGTTGTTTTGAAGAGGGTCTAATGATTGAATTGGAATTTTAATATATTTTGTAACAGTTTTAATGATTATGTTTAGGCCAGTTCGAAGCGGACCTTTGAACCTCACTTATCATGTACTTGTGTTTGTGTTTAAAAGTTATACTCCAGGGTGTTCTTTCACCAGAATGACAACAATAAAAAAGGGATACATCATGATTGGAACCTGGTGCATTTTTTTTGTAAATGTAGGAGAGATCTTTAATGCTAAATTCATGTCATGACCAAGCCACTAAGTTGTATATAAATTGAAAATAGAGACATTGCTACTTGTAAGCTTTAAAGTGAGGTTTCAGTCACAAAAATGGAAAATCTATAAAATTAAGTTATTGGACAAAAGATACACACATTTCTTTTGTACTTGTTTCCTGGTGTTGCTTATTTCTCAATTAGTTCCCATGTGGCGCACTTGGTGGTTTTGCCATGACTTGCCCTATTAGCCTATTAATATGACAATTGATTGTCATTTATTGTTTTTTAGATGCGAGATATTCGACATGATAATCTTTGCCCATTTGTTGGTGCTTGCATTGATAGTCCTAACATGGCTATTCTTATGAAGTATGCTGCTAAGGGAAGCCTTCAGGTAAAGTACTTCAACATTAATAATTTTAAGAGTGTATGTCTCACAGAAGGGTTCAATATTAGGGAGATCGGCTGTCACCGACAGATGAGAATTAGTTAAATTTTTATAATCGCGTGTCCAGCATTGAAACACTAACAAATAACACAACTCCTAGAGATTGGTTGTGGTCATGTAATCGTCGTCATCAAATTACATGTCCTTCAGCAAACACCATGATGCCAGCTAATTTAAACAAGTTGATTTATCAAGTTCTAAAGTCGTATTTTGATGTTAAACTCACGTTATGAGTGTCAAGTGCCATTTAGCTGGAGGTAGTCACTGTGTTGATGTGAAAACTGTGGGGTTCTTAGGTCCTCAGTTCAAATTTTTTAAAAATTTTTTTCTGATTTTTATAGGATGTTGAACGATAGGCATGTTGTCTCTTTTCAATCATCTTTTATTTGAAGGCAAAACAAACAATTTTTTGTCATTATGTATGCACTTCTATATGTCATTAGATAATAAAGAAAGAAGGAAGGAAATACATTGCTACTCTCTCTGTGTTTCTGCTGAAAGGTCAAAATATAGGTTATATTTCCAATGATGTTAAGTCTTGGTGGCAAGACTCAACTCATACGCATGTTAAAACATGCAGTATACTCATTAGAAAAGAGTGATTTTTTTCAACCAGTCAGAACCAGATGGACACCATTGGAATCAAGTTTTCAGACTTAATGGGACCCATTGTCTAATGCAATAAATATTTAAATTCTTCACATGGATAATCATGTTTGCATTACTAACTTTGTGTTTTTTAACTAACAATCGTGAGAATTCTAACTAATGAATGATGAAGTTGAGAACTGACAATTTACAACACTTTTTATCCTTTTTTTTTAATCTCTTCTGTAGGATATCTTGGAATCAGATATGAAGCTGGATAACATGTTTTTATCATCATTACTTGCTGATCTTGTTAAAGGCATGATTTATCTACACAGTTCATCAATTCATTCTCATGGTAACCTGAAGTCCACTAACTGTGTAGTAGACAATCGATGGGTGCTACAAATAACAGATTACGGCCTACATGAGTTCAAGAAGGGGCAAGAGCAGGTGGATGATGATCCATACATCAAAGCTAAGAGTAAGATTACCATTAGGTCATCCCTCCCTCCTTAAGTCATGTTGGGTTATCTATATACAGCATTTAAGTAATGGAATGTTCCACACATTCTTAAACCTTTCACTGTTTTCATTGTTCAGTAGGCTGTATGTTATGCAAGTGTCCTTTGATTTGCTTCATTGCAGCATTGTGCTAATAGTTTTGAACCTTGATTTGGTAAACTAGTATCTACAGAGCTTTCAGCTTAATGGCTGCTGTATTTAAAGGGGAACTCCTGGATTGACATTTGAATGGATAATACCTATAGAAGCATTAGTTGTGAACTAACTAAACAAATTTCACAACATTAGGACAATGAGATAATGAAGAAAAACACTTTCCAAGATGGGTCTTAAATCAAAAAGTGGTTCTACTGCTCATATTACACAGTGCTAAAGAATAGGAAAATTACAGATTTTGAAAGAGCTGTGGTTGAAAACCGTATCAAAAATCACATTAAAAATTACCTGTTGTAAGGTGAATTTAGTTGATCTTTCCATTTACACGAGTTATATCTTTAAATTGATTTTGGTTTTCAAGCAAAATCCTTTCAAAATCTCCAAGTTTCCTATTCTTTAACACTGTGTAATTTGAGTAGTAGACCCACTTTTGATTTGGGAATCACTTTGCAACATGTTTTTTGGCATTATATCATTGTCCAAATGTTGTGAAATTTTATCTGTTAGCTCACAACTACTTGTTCTATAGATTTATCTATAGAAATTTTAATCCCAGAGTTACCCTTTAATCAATAGCCTGTGTAATTTAAATACTGCAGTATCATTAGTTACAGTTTTAGTAAAATTATGAGCGATACCTGTAACTACAGCATCTTGCAACATGCCTCACGCAAGCAATGAGTAACCAAAATGTAAAACAAAAAATCTAGGCATCAATGGGATTCAAGTTGCGACAGTCTAGTAGCATGTTTTCATTATCACAATGATGCAATGAACATTTACCTTGGTAAAATTATTTTTCCATGAAAACTATAACATAATGAATAAAGAAGTAAAGAGCAAACAAACATGATACCATATACATTCTTGTTACCATACTGATGAGTAAATTACCTTCTTGCCCTGTCCAGCAGATAGACAAGACACCCTGTGCTGAATTGGAATTTGCCTTGCACAACAATTTATTGAATTGACTGTCAAAGTGATGTTGCCCACCTTTGTTCAGCACAAAAATAGTTAGAATAAGGAATTCCCACTCCAGCTTCACTAGATAAAACTATAGAATAAATCCATGAAGCCCATTCTAATGTACTCTAAAGCACATGATACATAAATTAAAACAGCTATTGTGAACATACTTAAAACAGATATCATTTTGAAAATCAATGGTATAGGCAGAGCTAGCGATTCGTGGTGTGGGTTGGGGAATTTGGTGTATCAACTATTGTATCTCAGTAAAAATACTAGCTGTCTTGACAACACCCATAGTGATTCACTGTTGAATATAATAGCCAGAAATACCTGTTACAGATTGAAATACAGTATTTTCGACTTTAGTGTGGTTTATTTTGCTTTGCGGGAAAGATTATATTGGTGGATTTTTTGCCTGTTACTGGCTTAAAAAGAGACATCATCCTTTAATGTATATACAATTCAACTAAATTCACTCATCCAACAGATTTGCTATGGCGAGCCCCTGAACTTCTGCGACAGGAGGATTCAATGTTACCAGGTGGATCAGTAAGTGGAGATGTCTACTCATTTGCTATTATATTGAATGAGATTTACAGTCGAGAGGCACCATATCATTTGAATGAAGAAGACCCTGAAGGTAAGATGCTATTTATGGACGATAACCCCGGGATTAAAATTTTTATGGGTACTTGTGACCTAACTGATGAAATTTTACAACATTTGGACAATGAAATAATGAAGAATAACACTTTTCAGGAATAGGCGTTAAATCCAAAAGTGGGTCTACTTCTCATAGGCTATGAAAGAATAGGAAACAATACAAATTTTAAAAGGGTTGTGTTTGAAAACTGTATCAAAAGACACATTAAAAGTTACCTGCTCTAATGTGAATTTGACTGGTCTTTCCATTATGTGGGTTATATTTGTAATGTGAGTTTAAGTTTTCAAGCACATCCCTTTACAAATCACTAATTTTTCTGATCTTTAACACTGTAATTTGAGTATTAGACCCACTTTTGATTTGGGATTCACTTTGCAACATGATTTTTGACATTACCTTGTTGTCCAACTGTTGTAACATTTTATTTGTTAGGTCACAACTAATTTTTGTATAGATTAATCCATGGAAATTTTAATATCGGAGTTCCCGATGAAGTAGATCCTGAGGGCACGATTCTGCAGGAGAAAAACACATTTTGAATTTAAAAGAAGTATTTGTATAATATTCTTCGCACACGCTTTGACATTTTTAAAGACATTTTGTAATAAACAATTTTAATTTTAATATTATGTTTAAATTTTTGACAAACCAATCAAATTTACTGAACTGGCTGACACTTTGGGACACCTTGATCCTTCCTCGAGTAATGGCTCTGTTGTTAAGCAATTCGTTCACCGGTTGATGGCAGTCACCCAACAACATGCTCGTATGCGTGACCTAGTAAGTGGGCGCCTTCATTTTACTTCATATGCATGGTCTTGTCTCCTCTATGTCTGATCCATATCGCCTCCTTGATGCGTCTGATGGTTTTATCGTCTGATCTGTCTATGATCTTGTGGTGGTTCCAATCAATGACATGATTTTCACTCCCGGCATGGTCTGCCACAGATGGCCCACTCATCTGATTGGGCCCACTTACTGAATCGCGTATACGACCATGTTGTTGGGTGACTGCCACCTACTGTACCAGTGATCGGATTGCTTACCAACAGAACTGTCGTTCTGAGGAAGGACACCGTTGAATCAAGGGGTCTGAAACTGTCAGTCAGGTCAATCAGGTTAGTATAAAATAAAAACACTTTAAATTGTCCACTGATATGCGGTAGTTGATTTTTATGATTCTAAACATAAGGATATTGTTCAGTAAAACAAAGCAGTAATTTTATTTATTTTCTTTTAGTAATCATATCACATGTGAAGGCAGGGTTATGTCCTGCATTTAGACCAGATATCAGTGACATTGTTGAAGATGCTCCTCCTTGTGTTATTACCTGCATGAGGAAGTGTTGGAGAGAGGTACCAGATGAAAGACCAACCTTCATAGAAGTTATGAAGATCATAGAACCACTGCAGGAGGGTCTGTGAGTAAATCATGCTGTAGGCATATATGGATGGTAGAAACATAAGCTTCTCATCTTTAATGTTGGGTGGTGTGGTTAATCTAATAGGACATACTAAAAACCACCTTTACTATATTTTCTGTAATTTGATATAGTCTAATAGATCATGTCACATCACTATGTGAAAATTGAGATTGGTCATATTGTGTGGAAGATTTCTCCACCAAAGACACACAAACATACATGATCTATACTTGCTAAACTTGCTAATTGCTTGCTAAGAATCCAGGACAAAATATTCCATCGCATAGCCTTTGTTCCTTTAGTCAAGATATTTTTTTTTTCTAGAAGCAATTTTATTACTCTGCAACAGATTTGTTTTCTTTCAGCTTACATTCAACAAATTTATCTATTTTTAAATCTATTCTCGAACCATATATTTTTAAGAACAAGTAACACCTTTCCATCGTGTAAGAATATTGATTTTTTAAACTTTCATCAAATTGTGATATATGAATTCTAAATTATTCCTTGTATTATTACTATTCTTATTATTCTTGTGGTTATTATTTATTTGTTTTGCTATTTACAACTTTTTATATTGTTATTATCGCAAGTAGTCTCAACTGTACTGAGTGTTTACACGTCAGAGTTGGCCAATACAAATTATATCTATATATCTTTCAATTTTTTTATTTCATTTCAGGAAACCAAACATTCTCGACAACATGATTGCAGTAATGGAACTTTACACTAAGAATCTAGAAGAGCTTGTTGATGAAAGAACGAGTGAGTTACAAAAAGAACAACGAAAAACAGAAGTACTGTTACACAGGATGTTGCCACCGTAAGTTAATTCACACCAGCGTGATCATTTACTATGGCCATGTTTCGACAGGGAAAAATTATCTAATAAATTATCAGAATAAAATTATTAAGTCCTATAGAATTGTGTTTTAACCCATTCTTAATGGAAGAAAGCTAGCTATAAGATATTTATCCAATAAATGTAAAGATAAATCAGAACTACAGAGCTCCCAATGATTGCCCTGGAGTCTCCAGGAATTTTGGATCATCTCCCGGGCTCCCGAAATTATCAAATTTTCTACCGGAATTTAGTTTTCTCCAGGAAATTCTCCAGGTTTTGAAAAATGTTCATAATTAGACCATATTTTTTGCCTATTTTCTTCTAACTATTGGTTGATAATAAGGAAATGTAAAGTTTAGCCATGTTTTTTTAATGAAGATTGCATACCTTAACAGCGACAAAATAAAAAAAACTATTGTTTCTTAATAAGCAATGTGTTTAAACAAAGATATTTTACACACGTTTTATAAAGTGTACACATTACAAATGGTGTACGGACGACCACAAGAAAATCTCCAGGAATTCTGTCTTTAAAACTTGGGACCTCTGTTACTATATGTAGATCAATTAGGAAGATTCAAAGCATTATGATGTCTATACTGAGTTTGCGCAGTTGCATTTCTTTAATTAATCTGATTGGATGATTTTGGATGGTAGTTTACTTCTAAGGCTCAAACATGACATGGCCACCTACCCCAAAATTAGGCCAAATATAATCTTTCTGTTAGCCTAGCATTTTTTATTTTGGGCTACAATTATCATGAAAATTGTATGCAATGCAAAAAAATACTGGATGAATAATAAATCCTTTCAATTGATTACTTTCTCAGATCAATAGCTGCTCAGTTAATAAAGGGCATCTCTGTTCTTCCAGAAGCATTTGAACAAGTTTCTATTTTCTTTTCTGACATTGTTGGCTTTACAGCTTTGTCTGCAGCCAGTACACCTATCCAGGTACAGTACAATATTAAGATAGCATGCTAATACTAACTACATCTCACTCCTTGCCCCTTATGTCACCTCATAAGTCATTCAACTGCTACAACACTGCACTTACTGTATGTTATTCGCCAAATACAACTCAGGCACACACTCAACTTACATGTCTATATTTATCTACTACCCAATTCACTTGCAACTCACTTTATTTACTACACACTTCACATACACCTAATTTTATTTGCTACTCACTTACAACTCACTTTATTTACTTCACTGGCACTCCACTTACAACTAACTTTATTTGCTACACACTTACAACTCACTGTCTTTGCTATACACAACACCACTATTTTTTTCCTAAAAAACTCCTATTACAATTCACTCTATTTACCACACCCCAATCACAACTCACTTTATTTGCTACACACTCCACTTACAACTTAATTTATTTGCAATACACTTCACTTTCACTTACAACTCACTTTGTTTGCTACACCCTCCACTTACAACTCACTTTATTTGCTACACACTTACAACTCACTGTCTTTGCTATACACAACTCCACTAATTTTTTCCTAAAAATTCCTATTACAATTCACTCTATTTACCACACTCCAATCACAACTCACTTTATTTGCTACACTTTCCACTTACAACTCAATTTATTTGCTACACACTCCACAACTCAATTTATTTGCTACACACTTCACTTACAACTTAGTTTATTTGCAACACACTTCACTTTCACTTACAACTCACTTTATTTGATTACACTTCAATTATAATTTCTACACACTACATGGAAAACTCACTTCAGGAACACAATTTACACTTGCTCCTAAAGGTTAAATTTAGTGACAATAATTTTAAAATTGGTGGTAAAAATTAGTTGCTGGGTAGAAAATTGCTTACAGGTATTTGACCTTTGACCCCAGTGACTTTGACTTTTCCAAAACTGAACCCCTCGAGGTCAATTTCGAAGTAACCCTGCATCCACCCACCAAGTTTGGTGGAGATCGGACCAAAGACCTAGGAGTAGTGGATCAAACAGACAGAAAGACAAACAGACAGACAAACATTGCTCAAATTATAGTATGATTTTTACTGACAGGTTGTGAACATGTTGAATGATTTATACACATGTTTTGATGCAATCATTGCCAACTATGATGTCTACAAAGTTGAGACTATTGGTGATGCATACATGCTGGCATCTGGACTTCCTGTACGTAATGGCAACCGACATGCTGGTCAGATAGCATCAACAGCATGGCAGTTGCTACAGTCAATCTCGTCATTTCGTGTCAGACACAGACCTGATGAAGTGTTGAAGCTTCGAATCGGAATACATTCAGGTAGCTATACTGTTAATTATTTTGTGCTAGAAATCAAAATATTAAAGCAAATTTCCAGGACTCCACCCAATATTATTCATTATTATTCAATTTTGCTGTAACCAGTTCAAATTTATGTAATATTAAACTGCTTGCGAGTAATGTGCAATCCCCAAGCTGCTGACGTCACCTGTGTGCACGATTATTACTTATTCAAGAAACCTGATGTGCATATGTGGAAGACAAAATTGTGACCTGCGTAATGGCGAACATACTACTAGGGTAGAACCACTCATAACAGTTTTGCCTATTACAACAGTTGTTCAATTTCTAAGTATTAAAGATAGGCATAATACTCAAAGCTACAGGAATTAGTATCTGCTTGAGAAGGACATGATTGTTAAGTTTGAAGATGTGTGGCCCAGGCTTAGACTAGCCTAACCTAGGCCATGGTCAACAAATCTGAACTTGCAATATATTATCGAGGTTTATATAAAAACAGGAATGGACCTTCATGGTTTCAAATCAACAAATCCATAAAAAACTTGCAATGAATTTTTCTGAACTAAAGCTCAGAAATATCTGAACTAAAATACACAAATAATGGTAGGTTGTAATGGGAACTTGACTTGTCTTTGGATCCTGTTACCAATTACTGATATTTAAAATCCTATTAAGCCAACTCCCCAAAGAGCACAAACCTGAGGTTTTTGACAACATGATGAATTTAGAACCAATTTCCATTTCTGAGCTTTTCCTCAGATAATTTGAACGCCTCAAATCCCATTGGTGATTAACAAAAAGTTTAGAAATTCTTACTTTTCTCAACATTTCTTCAGAAAATGTCCTTTTCTGAGGTTTGAGACTTTCCAGTGTTATTATTGAATAATAAATTATAATATTTAATACTGTACCTATTTAATACTGTACCTATTTAATACTGTACCTATTTAATACTGTACCTATTTAATACTGTACCTATTTAATACTGTACCTATTTAATACTGTACCTATTTAATACTGTACCTATTTAATACTGTACCTATTTAATACTGTAC
>JAOTQE010088630.1:0-14950 GCA_025631205.1 Nesometra sesokonis
GATAATAATAACCCAGGCAAGAAGGGGAGGATACAGACTTTTGGAAAGGGGGGCGGAAGGGGGCCGGTAGAGGGTGAATTTTTTAGGGGAGTCCGGGGGCATGTTCTAGGATTTGCTTCGTAGCATTCACTTACAATTTGTAATTACTAGTTATAGTATACTTTTTAGGCCAGTTTTCGTGCAAGAAAGTGTCCTTCATGCAGATTTTCTGAGATTTACAGTATTTTAATTGTTTATTTTTTTATTTGTTAATGGGTTATTTTCTCAACTATGTTTTCATATATGCAAATTTCAAATGCTTACATCTTTAGATCTACTTATCCAATGAATGTCAAGTATAGGTTACAGCTTATATTATGCCCTATTAGGATGTACTAATGTACTCAATTTTCGATTTTTCTACCATGAGACTCATTTTGTGGTGAGACCTCACATATAGGTCACCTTAACTACTGCATATCAAAACCACTGTGCACTGACAATTAAATTGGAATAAACTGATTATTCGAAGGGTGATCGGGTTTAGTAGAGTTGACAGTTATAATCCTAAGTATAGATAAACTGGCAGGCTACATGTTTGCAACAGAAAAAAAAGCATTGCACAGACGCCCGACTAATTTCCATTGCTAAACCTTTCAGTTCATTCGTTCAACTTCTCTCAAATTGTGTCTTGATGAAGACGTTAGAACTAAAATTAGCTTGAGAAAAGGGAAGTGATTGATTTTAATTATTTTAAAATGGATGAAATTTACCATTATATACTCAGGCATAAGCCCACTTTCTAATATTATCCCACTATAGAGTATAAACTTATTCTTTGGTATAACCCCGTTATTAGTTTTTGGTTCACATAAAAATGAGCTCGACAACACTTTTGGTACTTGGTAAAATCCCACTGGCAAACATAAATTATTGTTGTATTAGCCAAGTTTCTGGTGTAAGACCAGCCTTTTCTATTGGTTCTCGTAAAAATTAAGCGCCCCACCTCAGCCTAACAGACAGTATCTTATAAAAAGAACTACAGTAATTATAGAGAAGTAGAACAAAGACAGAATGGCTATGTACACTTAAAAAATATAGTTTTCATAAAAAGTACTAAGCAATGATTGGTATTTAAAATGATTGGTGTAAATGATCTTTTACATTCAAAGTTTACTAGGTTTGAGTGACAATTTATAATATATTATGTAAATACAAAACTACATATCAAAATAATTAGTTGCGAGTTATAACTTGTTGGAGAAATGATGTGTGACAAAAACTAAACCAAGGTATTAAAAATTAACATACCTGCTTAAAAATTAATTGCTACTAAAATATATATTTACATTCTTTGTAATTGGCAAATTAATTTATAAAAAATACTTACATTGATTGGTGATTTACGTGCTGTTGGCCAAGAATTAAAATGCAAAAAAAATCTTCTAATGAAATTTCAAACACAAGACAATTAAAGAAAATGCCAAGTTAAATGTCATGACAAAAATACTCAAATAGTGTTCAGGACATTTACGGCTAATTGCAAGCGTATCAGATAACCTATTGAAAACCATTAGAACTAGAAGCTACAATTTCAAAAGCTATACTAATGATTCAATATAATGTACCAGTATTTAAATCAAGTCTAATTTTATTGGAAATTTAAATCCAGAGTAATCAATACTTTTTGTTGAAATTTAGCTTATAATAAGGACCTTCCCCAGAGACGGATCCAGAAGCCACTGAAAGGGGAGTGGCGGGGAGGCGTCCCCTTTTCCAGGTCCGGGTGGGCGTGGTTGCCAGTTTTTTGACGATAATAGAGGGCGCACGCCAGCTGCGCCCATCCTCTAAATTCGTCCCTGTTCCCACATTTTAAAATAATTGGCAGCAAAAGATATAAGAGATATAAGACCATAGCCTTAATTTCCTCCCCCTCCCAAAAAAAAAAAAAAATTACCAAACAAACATTTTTTTGTAGGTTATAATGATAGAATTGGGTAGAGGTAGATGTTATTGTAATATGGCCATATAGGGACCCCATGATGCAAAGCCACCTGATTTATTGACAAAGGCCACCCCTATGTCTCAATCATGGATGTTTTCATGATTGTGGTAATTTGTACAAAACTAATAATTGGAGAAAAAAAAATACTGAGACAGAATTCTAACTTGTTTCATTAATAATAATGTATTGTACTTGTCAATTTCTGTTTAGTTTTATATCCTGGAGTCTAACTTACAAAATGCGGCCTGACCATTTGTGTAAAAAATTGCATACACCTTCATTGAAAACTGGTAATGCACAATGATTTAAATCGTGGTTGCAACAACAACAGCAGGAGTAAGGTTGTAAGGTGCTCTTTGTGCAGACCTAATTACTACTGTAATATAATAAAAAGGATCTTCATCCACTTGATTTATATTGCTTTGCAAGAAACATTTACAGAGCTCCAAAGTCTCCAGGGTTGTCCTGGAGTCTCCAGAAATTTTTGGATCATCTCCCGGGCTCCCGGAATTATCAGATTTTCTTTCGGAATTTAGTTCTCTCTAGAAAATTCTCTAGGTTTTGAAGTATTTTCACAATTACATCATATTTTTTGCCTATTTTTTTTATAAATATTGGTTGAAAATAAGGAAATGTGAAGTTTAGCAGTGTTTTTTTATGAAAAATAATTTCATACCTTAACACTACAGTGACAAAATCAGAAACTACAGTTTCATGGTAAGCAATGTGTTTAAACAAAGGGGTTTAGATACATTTTATGAAGTTTACACATTACAATGGGTGTAGGGACGACCTCAAGAAAATCTCCAGAACTCTGTTTTTTTAAACCTCTGCATTTAAACAACTAGAAGCGCTTGGATAGCGCAAACCTCCGCCAAACACCCGAAATTCTTGAGAATTCAGCTTTAACCGTTTACAATTTCTGTGCACAGTGTTCTTGTTTTTGCGGATTTTTCAGCGTTTACTACAAAAGCTGCTATACAGTGTTGATTAGTTGTTTAAATAAACTACCATTATAATAATGCGTAGAAACTAACAGTAAAGGTGACAGCTATCTGGCTAATTGTTTCCTTTATGAATAATTGGCTCCACAGATGTATGCGACCACGAATCTTCACTAAAATTTAATCACTTGTTCCTTGTGTCATTTCCAAGCTTCCCTGAAAAGTTTGTCAGAATTTGTCAATTACTTTTTAACTTACTGTATGCTGTGAACAGACAAACACACACACGAACATACCCACCAACACGACATAATCTCGCCAACTTTGTTGGCGTAGGTAATACATATTTTCAAGGTAGGTACATGCAATAAAATATTTTATTTTAAAATTTTTTCAGCTGGAGAAATTAAGCACAGAGATGCAGTTTAAAAACCAGGAGCTGTTAGAAGCACAGAATGTATGCAAGACAATGGAGTTAAAACAGCAGAGAGCTGATGGGATGCTGATATCTCCAACACGTAACATAGTGACGACACCCCCAAGGAGAAGTCCAAAGGTCTTGAAGACCAAGTCACCAAGTACTCCTGGAGGATTTCCAACTCGTCGTTCCTTCATGTGCAAAGATGGGGACTTAGAGGGAGGGCCAAAACCAATGAAAATTGTTACAAATAACACAGGTAATTATATGCTATATTCATAAATTTTCTATTTATTATTTTTATTAAATGAAATAATAGATTTTGTAGACACAAAATGACAAATGGTACCTACTGTTAGCCGTTTTATGTGCCGGCCTAGTCTAGCTAGTCTACGCCTTGCTGCGATGACAATAATACTTATTACGTTAGGCCTCTGATGCCCCTTTACCACATGCAAGATTTTTTTTTTGTGGTGGGGAAAAATTTTCAGTTAATGAAATTTCTACGACGACGATACCTTTTAAATGATAGATGCTTGAATGAACTTTAGACGTATTTTTATTGTATTTATTAAGATTTTATTATGTGTATTTTTTTTATTTTATTGTCTTGAACCAGGGCTTCTATGTTGGGCTTGCCCATGTTTACCTCTAGACATGCCCTGGTCAATAAATGATTATTGTTTCAAATTTGTAAAAAATAACCAAGCAAGCATGCATGCATGCACGCACACACACGTTTTTATTGATGTGATAGTTTACGTGATAGTTTACGTGACGTTGATGTGACGTTGACGTTACGTGACGTTACGTGACGTTGATGTGACGTTACGTGATAGTTGACGTTTTTATTGACGTGATAGTTCAATCTTTGTAATTCATGATATGCAGTGTAACTTTATTATCCTTCCATCATACCTAATTTTAAAATCGTGATAGTGTATTTAACTTTTGAGTACAAACCCGTATTGTAAGACACGATTTTTAAACTGGAAATTACTGCAAACATCAAGAATACTATAGTGCATATGTGCCAACTGTTATTATTTACTGCAAAAGTATGTAATTTTTCACCAAATAAATTCAATCAAGCAATCGCAGCATAGTTACGACAAATGTTAGTTAAAACAATGTTTTACTGCAATTCTTTAATGCCTATCAGCTGTTGGAAAGATTTGACATATCGAAAAGTCTGTACAAGCCTTGTTCTAACTAATTATGTATGACATATTAGTCACATACACAGTTCCAATTGATTTAATTTAGCAGCATTTAACATTTATTTAAAACTTATTGACAAGCATTGATCCAAATTCTCACCAAGTTCATTTAGTTACTATGGGGCAGGCTATTTTTCCTGTCTGTTTTCCAAGGCTGGTTCAACCGGCTATTTTCCTGACTACTAATGAATTTGGCTTTTAATGATTTTGTTAAACAATAGACCGAATTAGACCTTGTTACATCTGGTTTCGTGGGTATGTTTACAAGTCAAGGACACTGTTTCATATACTTCACAGTCTTAAAACAGCTTACAATGGCCAACTTTAAAGTTTATTTTTATTTCTTTTTTGGTAACTCATTCTGTAATGTTGGCGGTATGTTCATACATCATTTTCTCATTAGCAATGCTTAGTTTTATTTAAATTTGAATGAATTAGATCTGTGAAATTGGCAAATAACTATGAATGGATTTAAGCCCCAACCATTTAAACGGTGCTGATCTGCTAGTGCACATGAGCTTAGCTTTGCTGAGTGGATCAATGCAATTCCAACCTTTGACCTACTTTAATTGTTTATTTCCATGTAAATAAAACCAAATCAACTATGTTCTACTTAATTCCAAGACTAAAGAAAACGTTTAATATAAAAACATGATCACATTTTCTAACTTCTATATATATTTCAATGAAACTTTTAGGCAACATTTGTACTCGCTGCTGTGTGTTAAGAGATGAGCACTACTTCATGGTTTGTTTAGATTTTATATCCATTAGAGGAAATTTTCGTGACATAGGCCATTTCCAATTCGGTGTGTTGTACTGTAGGTGCTAGCCTGTATCTCAAGCCTTATGGGCGGGTTTATTAACTTTTATTGATTCCTTTTAAGGCGCTATTGACATCCCATACTCATTTATTTTAGTTTAGCCATAAGACCTGTTACAACAATTCATGCGTGACCATTCGCACCGTGAATTCACTGTGTGAATGATCACGCTTGATTGAATTAAAAAATCACATGATACTCATGCTAATCAAAGTTTGGCGTTGCGAAGGCCTTCAGTAGTTAGGGTCTACTCATGAAGAAAAGAAAATCCCTAGGCCTAGGCAACGTGATGGACGATTGCAACTGCATGAGAAATAAGAACCGAGTGTTTTTATATGAATACAGCACAAAATTACATTCGTGAGAATACTTTTCAAGTATAATTTGTTGTTTGGTAGTCTCTCAACTGGTGCTTGGTCTTAGGCCTAGGTCGTTCACTCGGAAAGGAAGCATTTTATTTTGGTCCACCCGCATGCCAAATACGGAGGGACAAATTACTTCATTTCTTTCATGCTTCAGCAGCGTTTGACAAGTCACTTCAGATGAAAAATTATATGACTTATTGTGGTCTCCGTTGGTGGCGCTACATATATTGCAAAAACGACCATACAGAAGCGACTTTGGACTAGTCTATGTAGGTGCTTGCAAAGCAACATAGAATTTCATTGATGCAAGGGTGCAATCCTGAAGCTTATCTTGTTTTAACTTGTAATACCATTATTAGCATCAGTATCTATGGACTAGGATTCCTATAAATCAAGTTTATACTGTTGACACAGTCAGACCTCTAATAACAATATATCATTAGATTTTGAGAATTTGATGACTAGTATCTTGACTATGGCATTTAGATTGAGTGTTCAGTGTTAGTAGTAGTCTATAATGAGTTAGATGGATGTTTACTTTTAAAGATGTATTGCCACCTAAAAATGTTAAAAATAACTTGCTAATTTTGAAGAGCAACTTAATTCCAAAGTCATATTTTGTTATTTTTCAGGTGACAATACATCTTAAAAAGTAAATATCCAATCTAACTCATTATAGACTACTAATACTCAATACTCAATTTAAATACTGTAGATCCCTTTACGTTCATGCGCCCTTAAATTTCGTGAATACAGGCTTAGTCTGGGGTTAGGCCTAGCATGGAGAAGATCGTCTAAAAATCGGGGGCCTATTAAACATTGTTTACCACAGACAAGCATTCTAGTTTTAAAACTAACATTATGGTTCACAACTAAAAAATAATTTCCGAACAACTGATTTATGTCCAAACAAATTAACAGGTAAAAATCGCGAAAATATCGTATTTTGAAAACATCTCATCGCGAAAATTAAAGTCGCGAAATGTTAAAAATCGTAAAGTCGCGAACATTTAGGGCCGCGAAAATAAAGAGATTTACCCAATGCCAATTTACAAACATAACTTTCATATTTCAAATAAATGTTATCTTTAACTTAAACTTGACTTGAACATAATATCATCAATTTCTCTAAAACTAACTAGCTGTGGAAATATGGAGTTTCTTTTTTTTTATTTTTAGCCATAGAAAAGCATCTCCATAAACAGATTTAAAAAAATGTCTTTCGGTTTGTCTGTCATGCATGTTTTTGACTGCTTGGGTTTTGTTCTTTGCATATAACATTTTTAATAACCAGCATTGTATAGGTGTTACTTTAAATACCTACAAGATATGAAACAATATTTAAACATAAATGTACTTTATACTTCAAATAATAGTCTGATATGATGTTGAATGCTACAACGTAACTAAGGATTAACTTTTTTTTACAGTATTTATATTTTGCTATTTATTATTCAATTTTGTGTTTGCAATTATTTATTTCAGATGTAGCCGAGAAAGAAAAAACAAGGGGTCCATCATTGTCCCGACCTTTCAGAACATGTTCTTCAAATAAGAATTTCACTGGTAAGTTAAAGGCCCATCATAACCTCATGACTTCAGAACATGTTGATCTAATAAGAATTTCACTGGTAAGTTAAAGGCCCATCACAGCCTTGTGACTTTAGAACATGTTCTTCAAATAAGAATTTCACTGGTAAGTTAAAGGCCCATCCTTGAGACTTCCGAACATGTTCGTCTCATAAGAATTTTACTGGTAAGTTACAGACCATCAGAGTCTTGTAACTTCAGACCATGTTCATCAGACAATGTCTGACCGTGGTTAAAATAATTCTAGTTTGATAGAAGACTAGCTTTGAAATGTCCAGGGTTTTAGTGTTAATTGACGAGTGAGGTGCTAAATCTATTTGCTCTCTATAAGTTTGTACCTTTAACTTGTTTGAAATAATAACATCTTTTACTCACTTAAAACATCTAAAAGGTGATTTACATAACTACAGTTTATATAGATATAATTTGTTTGCCCAACTCTTATGTGTAAATGTACTGAATACCCGGTACAGATAATAGTTGCGAACAAATTTGCAAATTTTTCTTGGGTGACTAATTTAGTGACTAGGGATAGAATTTGAGCCGAATAAGCAGCGGGTATTGCAATGTATGTAATTATGTGTTTTTTGCATCAGGAAGGATACTAGATATAGTTTGTTTTGCCCAACTTTGACATGTAAGTGTAAAAATTCACAAGTTGTTCCCGGGTGGGACCACCCAAGAACAACTTACAAATTTTTTCATGAGTATTCTTAACTGTACTGAGTTTTCGGTACATTTTCACGTCATAGTTGGGCAAAACAAATTATATCTAGTATTCTCCATGACACAAAAATGTATAATTACTTAGTTTATATGTAATATCAACACCTTGTACTGTGAAAGGTGTTTAATCAATTGCACTGGTGTCAAGTTATGTAAAAGATAGCATACCATAAAGAATACTTGAATAATATCTAAATATTGTTTTATTATATTGAAATTTGGCATAAGGTAGTTAAAAACTTTTAAAGAAATCATAATAAATTAGAAGTAAATATTTTACTCATTCAGTCAGAATTAAGCATTCAATTTTAATTGATTTTCTCGTGCAAAAAAAAGTTTAAGTTACAATGCCATCAACTCGCCCATAAACAATCACTATGCTGACAATCTATTTTGTAAAGTGTAAAGTTTAACCTCTCGTAAAAGACCATCCTGCTGGTGATCCATTTTGTTAAGTGTTCAGGTGAACCTCTCGTAAATGACCACCATGCTGATGATCCATTTTGTTAAGTGTAAAGTTGAACCTCTCGTAAATGACC
Source organism: Nesometra sesokonis (assembly GCA_025631205.1). Classification (NCBI taxonomy): domain Eukaryota; kingdom Metazoa; phylum Echinodermata; class Crinoidea; order Comatulida; family Antedonidae; genus Nesometra; species Nesometra sesokonis. The sequence continues at coordinate 8,611 of JAOTQE010088630.1, forward strand.
ACCCTGCTGATCCATTTTTTTAAGTGTAAAGTTGAACCTCTCGCAAACAACCATCTTGCTGATGGTCCATTTTGTTAAGTGTTCAGGTAAACCTCTGGTAAATGACCACACTGCTTATGATCCATTTTGTTAAGTTTACAGTTGAACCTCTTGTAAATGACCATCCTGCTGATGATCTGTTTTGTTAAGTGTACAGTTGTACGTCTCATAAATGACCATCCTGCTGATGATCCATTTTGTTAAGTGTAAAGTTGAACCTCTCACAAACAACCACCATGCTGATCCATTTTTTCAAGTGTAAAGTTGATCCTCTTTTAAATGACCACCCTGCTGATCTATTTTGTTAAGTGTACAGTTGAACCTCTCGTAAATGACCACCAGAACCTTATTTTTTGTTTTTCCTAGGTAACTACAATGGTCCCAAACTTCTTAGCGCTGTGCTGGAGAAACCTGCATCCACGTCATATACAGAAAACCCCAACATGAATGCAGCACTGATATCATTACTAAATTATGATAACCCCAGCGACCAGTATTCAATGAGCAAGGAGAATAGTGTACATTTAAATATGAGGTTTGTGTGCATGTTATGTTTTTTGTCTCCACCACATAAGTGTGTACGGACATTGAAATGCTAGCTGTATGTCCGTCCATCCGTCCCGATTTCTTGTGAACACAATATCTTGAACAGTTTTTATCCAATCAATTGTATGGCTTTAGGTTGTTGAAAGGATGGATGGGATTGAGTTGTGGCATTCCACACAATCCAGTATGACTGCTGTCGGCCATCTTGGATTTTTTACCTGCACATCTTGTTAACATGGTATCTTGAACAGTTTTTATCCAGTTAAGTTCATTTTTGCACATTGGCTTAATATCATTGAGAGGACAAATAATACTGATTTATGGTACTCCACATAATCCAGTATGGCTACCACCGGCCTTCGTGTATTTTCTGGCTGCACATCTTGTGAACAAGTTATCTGGAAATCAAACTGATAAACATAAATTACTACAGAAACTGTCCTATCTCACTATTGAAGTAGCAGTAAAAGTACGTTTCTTGGAACGGTACCTGTAAGGTTGTTTTACTTACAAGTATTGGTTTACTACAGTTGAGGTAGGCAGACGGTGGATCGAGCATTGTTCAGGTGTTTGATTTTTTTATGTCAGCAACAAATTTCAGTTTAGTTTTTTCAATAATTTTTTTATGTTTTTCTTTTTGAAACCAGGATTAATTTAGGTAAAGATGAAGTTGTGAAGCGCTGCGAAACCTCACTATCTCAATACACAGAAAACATGGACTTAGCTTTAAGAACAATTCTAGAACTTTTAAACAGTACTACATCTTGTGAAAATAACACAAATGCTGAAAATAACACAAATGCTGCCATCCACTTGCTTCCATCTCTGGAGCATCACCTGACATCATATCTTGAACATCTGGATAAGCCTCTCTTAGACTTGCCAACATCGTCTAGTGTGGTGACATCAACCAGTAGCATCGATTCCAGGTCACTCGATCGGTGCCTTAACCGTACATCTAAGGATTTGTCATTTAGTCATTTGGAAGACAATGCCCTCAGTGCATTAGTAGTACTGCAAAGACTTGTTGGATGTTGTGATGCTGTAGCTAATAAGATTGTATCAGTGGAAGAGGTCCTGGATGTTCCTTCCATTGATTTGGATGTATCTGCTCCTCTTATTGTAAGTAATATGTGAAATGCTGTATAAATATTATGGTGGTACATTGGTATTGTTGGCTATTTATATAGTGCATGATACAAAGTCTCTATGCACTTTTCATAAGTGTCTGTTGAAAATACAGAAAAAGAAAAGAAAATGAATATGAAGAGGTAACAGTTAGTGATTGGAATAAGTAGGTTTTGAGCCTATCTTTGAAAATAGACAGAGACACCACAGGTCTTCATGTGGTACAACATGTGTGTAGATTTAAAAAGAACTTGAAATTCTTTATTTTTGATCATTACACTTCAGTAGCATTGGATTGTTTCTCTGTGAACTGGCCAGAAGGACTCCACTGAAAATAAGTGCACTTCAGACTTCTCAACACAGAATGAAACAAATAAAAATCAAATTTAAAAAAATAGTGACAGGGCATATTATCCACATCAATTCAGGCTTCATATTTTGATGATTATCTCAATTTCATCTCACCTACGATACGAATCGTTTTGTGGTGAAACCTCAAATTCGCTATAGGTCACTTCAGATCTCACATTTTGGTGATTATCTCAATTTCATCTCGCCTACAATACGAATCGTTTTGTGGTGAAACCTCAAATTTGCTATAGGTCACTTGAGATCTCACATTTTGGTGATTATCTCAATTTCATCTCGCCTACAATACGAATCTTTTTGTGGTGAAACCTCAAATTCGCTATAGGTCACTTCAGATCTCACATTTTGGTGATTATCTCAATTCCATCTCACCTACAATAAAAATCGTTTTGTGGTGAAACCTCAAATTTGCTATGAGTCACTTCATACCTCGCATTTTTATGATTATCTCAAGTTTATGACACTTATGATGTCACTCATTTTGTGATAAGATCTCACATTATGAGTCACTTTAGACTTCACATTATGATGATTATCTCAATTTTATCTGAATCACTTATGATGTGACTAATTTTGTGGTGAGACCTCACATTTGGTATGAGTCACTTCATACCTCGCATTTTTATGATTATCTCAATTTTATGACACTTATGATGTCACTCATTTTGTGGTGAGATCTCACATTATGAGTCACTTCAGACCTCACATTTTGGTGATTATCTCATCTCGATTCAACTCATTTTCCTCACAAATGTTATGAGTCACTTCAGACCTATTTTGATGATTATCTCAATTTGATGTCACCTACCATGCGACTCATTTTATGGTGAAATCTCACAAATGTTACGAGTCACTTCAGATCTCACATTTTGGTGATTATCTCAGTTTGATGTAACATACGATGACAACTCATTTAGTGGTGAGACCTCACAAATGTACGAGTCACTTCATTTTAACAATAATTAGAGTGAGTGACCCTTTCAGTAATGCTGATATGCTGGGGCCACTTTGAAAAATGATAAAACAATACAAATACAATAAAATAAGTAAATATATAATATTTAACATATAACAATAAAAATACATAAAATATAACCGGGACAGATCCAGGATTGAGATTTTGGTGGGGGGGGGGGGTGGTAGCTTAAATCCCGATTTAGTTTTGACAAGCAGGAAAAAAAATCCTTTTAGGTTATAGGTTAAAAGGTGCGACTTATCGTCTATGAGTCCCCACTACAGCCGCTGCGCTGTGCATCTATTTTTCTTAGTGCATTGCCGTTATTTAAATAAATAAAAAATTGGGTCAATTGTAGGGGGCTTAATCCTGTTAAGCCCCTTTAAATCCACCCCTGAATAACAATAAATTATATTTGCTTACCTGATAATAAAAATATTCTTTTTTCTAGAGTCAATCTGGTACATGCAAGTCAACTGTGTCTGTTCATAGTGGTTCAAGTAATTCTATGACACGGGTGCTAATTCTTAAGAAACTCTTCAGACTTGTGTCCAGCCAGCAGAAGACAAGCCAGTATAATAAAATAACAAAAGAGGCATTGAAACTTTTAATTGTATTGTCAAGGAGATGTGGAAAACCCATACTACAAAGGTATGTCTAGTTAAACTTGGTTTCCATGAAATGACTATGTTCATTCTGCAGTGCACTGCTGTTGTTGCGGTCTATTGAAATGCCAACAGTGGTTAAGTAAAGAAGAGTATATATGAATACATAGTGCGTTCGTAAAAGTGAGCAGGCCCATACACTGGGTTGTGAATGGTAGATTCTTCCGCTGGAAAAATAGACCAGTGTTATGTTTTTTTAATCATTCGCTATCTATTGGTATCTAATAGGCCCTACAGCATATTAATATATTTTATTTTTATTATCGTCGCGGCCATCATCATCATCATCATCAACATCATGATTTTGTAAAATATACATAGCTTGTATTGTTGTTTTCTAAGTTTCTCACGGCCATAATAAAAAAACAACAGTTTACTACTACTATTACTACTACTACTACCACTACTACTACTACACTACTAACACTATTACTACTACTACTACTACTACTACTACTACAGTACTACTACTACTACACTACTAACACTATTACTACTACTACTACTACTACAGTACTACTACTACTCCCACTACTACTACTACTACTACTACTACTACTAGTACTACTACTCCCACTACTACTACTACTACTACTACTACTACTCCCACTACTACTACTACTACTACTACTACTACTAATACTACTACTGCTACTACTACAGTACTACTACTACTCCCACTCCCACTACTACTACTACTACTACTACTACTACTACTACTACTACTCCCACTACTACTACTACTACTACTACTACTACTACTACTCCCACTACTACTACTACTACTACTACTACTACTACTACACTACTACTACTACTACTACTACTACTACTACTACTACTACACTACTACTACTACTACTACTAATACTACTACTACTACTACTACTACTACTCCCACTACTACTACTACTACTACTACTACTACTACCCCTACTATTTCATTATTGCATGAACTGCAGATGGATAAGTTTAATATGGTCTTCTTAATTATCATTTCATATATTTGCACTAAATTTGCATTAAAATTACAAGTATACCGCAAAAAAAGTTAAGATCCATTATTTTTTTTTCAATTTTAGATTTAAGCCACTGATTGCTGAGGAATGTCTGCAAAACCTTCTGGACATGGAGACTACTAGCGAGCAAGTTGGACTTATGCTTGATTTTCTCATAAACTTAGCTATGAACTTTGATCTTGCTAAAAGTTTCTGCAATCAAAAAGGTAATATAAAATACGTGCACTTTAGAGTTTATCACGGGCTTGAGAAATGAAATGGCCTAACTTGCAGAGCGACCAAATATTTATAAAACCATAATTTTTCAACATTTTTCCGACAGCTTTAATTTACTGAATCATGTTATAGGCCACATTATGATAATGCCTGTTTTCCTGTTGAGTTACGCCATGTTGTGTTGAGCTGAAAATTGTTGAAGTTGAACCTATATTGAAACGAAATGAAAACGGGCATAAAGCCTAGCTCACACCTTTGCGTTAAGTTTAGCTGCATATTTCCTTAATACAACCTAATACAGCCTAACGTAGCACTACGAATTGAAATGAGCTAATACGAGTCATAGCCATTCTAGCATACTAGTTTTAATTTTTTTTTTCAAACTTCGGCAACTGAACGCAAGATCAAAATCTATGCAAGCTAAGACGAGTGGCAACCAACTAATGAGAGCAAGGATGAGCGACACCGAGTTGCGTAACGCAGGCCAACGCAGCCTTTGTTCTAGCTCTTTAACCATTGCAGGAAATATGCTTAAAAAGTTTGCAAATTTTTTTTGATTTTCTACTTTTAGTTACCTCATCACCTTCTTGAATTGGCCCTTATTGTCTCTTCTACTGATCCAAGATCAAATCCAATAACTTCAAGGATATGGCTTTGTTGATGCAGTTAGAGCAGCAATATCTCTTGCTCATAATCGTCATTCGCCTCTTCGACCAGCTGAACAAAATCAACGTTTATGCAATGTAGAAGTGTGTTGCAAAGCCATGGTTCTCCAAATCGATGTTTGCTTATTTACATTTACCAAAAATATGACTAGTTTGACAAAATTACAAGAACTTATACCACCGAAACTGTCTACGAGCTCGTAAGCAGCAATACGAACTTATACACATAACGAGCGGTACTGAACAGTTAAAGTAAGTGGGTGAGCAGTAAAACGAGCTAGTGCAAGCTGTTATCGATCAACAAATAAGTTGCAAATGAGGTAAACATGCAACAGAACGAGCAATCTTGCATTGAATTGTACTGTTACGAGCAAAAGCGAACTGAAGTGAGATGAAAGCCAACCATTTTTCAAAAATTATACAACTACACGCAGTTAAAACCCAAAAGGTGTGAGAGCATATTGCTGTGACAAAAAATATGTTTAAATAACTTTCAACTTCAAGCAAGCTTTCAGATTTCAATCTCTGCTTGTGTTGTGAAGTGCAGATGCCCACACATGTGTTACAGTATCGATCACTATTAGATACACTATGTTCCATTGCATAGGCGAGAATGCTTGTGTATTTTTGTTTTCTATAATTCGAAAGGTCCACTAATCAACTTCAAGCAAGAAAGTATAATGCATACTCCAAGCAATGAGATACACGCCGTGATCTTTTCACGATGGCGTGTATCTC
>JAOTQE010088641.1:0-14949 GCA_025631205.1 Nesometra sesokonis
AAATAAAATCTCAACCAAGGATCTTTATTTTAGTTTAAAAGGGTTTTAGTAGGGTATACTTTTTCTACCAAGCTATGTTCAAGGAGTCTGATAGAAATTGTGATAAGCTGGAAAGACAGAAGTAACAGAATTTGCCACACAGGTACCTTATAATTAAAGATTATGCTACATTTATTTTGTCGATTTGACATTAATAGACTTTTAAGGTCGTGTCCTTTGTAGGTACAACTAGTTTTTATTAAAGATGTTTTCTTTGGGGAACACATACAGAGATATTAAACAGTAAATTATTTTAGTTATTAAAAAAATGTCATAATAATGTGTACTATACAAGATTGATGATGGCAATTCACATTTAATGATCCACCTTCATATATATTTACATACACTATAATTTATTAGATTATAATTTATCATCTCCAGTTAACTTTATTAATTTTTACTGTTTTGATCTTCCAAAATCTGTACCAATTAATTTGTTCATTTATATTTAAAATATATTTATTATGAATTTAAGTTGATAATTCTTGTTAAGTTGATCCGACAAATGTTTATACCTTGTTTTTGTATGGTTCACACTTTGTCATTTTTAGTTAACTTGATATTTTCAATGTAATTTTTTAATTCCCACAATAATTTAAACCATCGAATTAGTTAGCAACAGTGGATACAGAATTACTAAATTGGTTAAATGGTTATAAAGCAATGAATGTTATGCTTAACTTTTGGCATTTTAATATTTTTTTCTATCTTAATTATAAATTCCAGTTTTATCAAACTTGAATACAGAGAACACAAAGTACTATATTCTATGCCCAATGGGAATTGGAATTAGTTTACATTTAAGTTGGTAGACAAAACATTAATATTAAACTAAAGAAATGTGTGAACAGCTAAGACCGCATTTAATTAAGGATTTTTTTACCCATAGCAAGTTCGCAACTGCAGAATTTCCAATTCAACTAATCATGTTCGAATTTGATGAAGAAATCTGTAAAAAAATATGTATTTCAATAACCATTATGATAGAAATTTATAAACCTAAATACACTCACCATTACCATTATTGTCTTCAGCTGAAGAATTGAGAGAAATGAACGAAAAATTATTAGAAAAAAAAAAACAAAATAGGACAAGACGTAAGTAGATAAAACAACTACGTGCCGAGATAAAGCTGATCACTATTACTACTAACTGCAATTCATTAGTATCGGTTTACAGGTATAAAGTACTTTAAGCTGGATGAGAAACTTTCAGCAGTTTCAGTATCACAATGACCAAGTATAAAACTATGTTGAATGGCCTGGTGTTTAACGTGCTTGCCTTCCAATCCAGAGGTCACAGGTTCAAACCTGTCCAAATACCAGGTTCTTCCTCATAACCTTGGTATAGACAGCATGACATAGTTCTCATCCTTGAAAAAGTGAGAATACTTGCTGTTGGGTATGGCATGGAATAAAGATATTTTGGAGAAACTTTAGGTGTTGATTGCCCTTGGACACAATTTAGATGCCCAAACAAATGTTACTTGCCAAAATAAATTTTCCCTTAACATTTTAAAGTTACTACTGTACTGATTTAAGCAACTGTCTGTCATGAGATGAAATTGTGGATGCCATGATGTATTTTGTTTGACCTTTAAAGTTGGAAGTATTGCTTCAAAACCAAACATGCATAACACTTTCTTTATATAATTCGATATTTATTTTATTCACATCCATCAGCAAGTAACTCGTCAAATAATAGCATTGTTTATAGTAATGATAAAAATCCTACTGTTTCTGGTCAGGATTGAAATCAAAGTACTGGGATTGGTAGAGATGCACATTAACCATCAGTACAACACCAATATAAAGAGGGTTTCAAACAACCAATTATCATAGGTTGTACTATGTCAAATACAGCTGCATTTTAAATGTTCTCAGTATATTACCTATATATATATAATTTCACATTTATATCATAATTACATATTTCCTTATGATGATTTTTGTTTAGTTAAAATGACAGAATATCAAAACCGTAGTGTTTGGGAGAGGATTTTAATCTAGGGAAAAAACTAAAGGGAAATATGTTCACATGTGGAATAAGGCAGGCACATGTTCCACATCATTATTATCGTGTATAAATGATACCACATCAATAATATAATACGATTCCAATAATATAGGCTACACACTCTGGGGAGCTTAGCATGCCTCTCAGTAGTACAGCATGCAATGGGTCAACTCATCTAACTTGATAGGTAACATGGTAACTCATCTAAGGATACTTGGTAGGAAATGGTGATGTTATGTTAGAAACTAATTTGAATGACACATGTGAACCAGAGGGAGAATATGTCTACTACTAAATTGACTGTTTGAATGGTATCATCATTCAACCAGTCGTTTAAGTGATACATGCTTCATTGGAGAACTTTTACCAATTATGCAATTTCTGTTTAATGTCAACTATTCTTCTGGAATAGATATAATAGTATAGTGTCATAAAATTTATATCATTTCTACAACCATGTTTAAGGAGTTGCAAAAGCAAAGCTAAACATTTTTAAGGCAGATGTTTGGCAAAGCGGGCTGCCAAAATTAAATCAGGTGTATTCCAAGTAGAAATTTTACACTATGAAACAAACTTCATATTTAGAGAGCAAATGCCAGAAACATTTGATTTAAGCTGTTTGAACAGGCATAGCAATTTAATTTACATTCAAAATGTGTTTTGCATCTTCCACAGCATCAGCATTTGAAGTGAAGATCTGACAGTATACAGTAGACTTCAATTTTATTCAAGCACATAGCAGAAAGCACTGCAGATAAATAATTTAACTTATCATCTTTGCAGACAATTGATGAACAATTCAACCTGATAGCAGTAAAGAAAGCTCTATAAGAATCCAAATACTTTAAAGAGAGCAATCTACAATAATTGTACCCCCAATTCTTGAAAGCGAAGGCAGTTTGAAATTGCAATCTGATATGAAAATATCCTTAATTATAGGTACAGTAGCTGAACATGAAACTTCTAGCATAATAGGGAGCTAAATTGAAAACCTCCAACATTATTAGAAGCTAAACCGGAAACTTCAAACATTACAAAAAGAGCTAAACATTAAATTTCCAACAATAGAGGAAGCTAACTGGAAAACTTCCAACAGTATAGGGAGCTAAACTAAAAACTTTAACATTTTAAGAAGCTAAATGGGAAACTTCAAACATTACAGCAAGCAAAACTGCAAACTTCCAACATTATAGCAAGCTAAATTGAAAACTTCCAACCTTATAGGAAGCTAAATTGGAAACTTTCAACATTATAGGAAGCTAAATTGGAAACTTCCAACATTATATGATGCTAAACTGGAAATTTCCATCATTATAGGAAGCTAAACTGGGAACTTCCAACATTATTAGGAAGCTAAACAATAAACCTCCAACATTATAGCAAGCTAAGCTGGAAACTTCCAACATTATATCAAGCTAAATTGAAAACTTCCAACCTTATAGGAAACTAAATTGGAAACTTCCAACATTATATGAAGCTAAACTGGAAATTTCCAACATTATAGGAAGCTAAACTGGGAACTTCAACATTATAGGAAGCTAAACAGTAAACCTCCAACATTATAGCAAGCTAAGCTGGAAACTTCCAACGTTAGCAAGATAAATTTAAAAGATCCAACATTAAAAAGCTAAATTGAAAACTTCCAACATTATATGATACTAAACTGGAAATTTCCAACATTATAGGAAGCTAACCTGGGAACTTCCAACATTATAGGAAGCTAAACAGGAAACTTCCAACATTGAAATAAACTAAACTGGAAATTTCCAACATAGCAAACTAAACCGTAAAGCTGAGAGAATAAACGATAACTATCTTTACATAGAACTTCCACAATAGATGCAATGTAGGTTGATGATTGGTCAACAAATTCACATGCATTTATTCAAATGGGGCGCTAAATATTCATGAGGAGACATTTTATTCATGAGTATGGTACTTTACATCTATCTACTCTAAACTATACGTTTCATTATTACGAATTCAATGCACATTATAGAACTAAGTAATATTCTTGTACTGGGTATCAATTGATTATTAGAACAACTTTATTATCCTCTAGTTAAATTATATAGGACTATCAAGTACTAATGACAGACATATTAGATCATAAACCTATCCAAACAGATGCAAGCAAACTAACAAAGTAATGTTATGATAATGAATATGTGAGAATGAGTCGTGTTGTACAGAAAATCAAAATTGAGTTATTGTTGTATGTGAATAGAAGAGATTATAAGCTTTAAATTGTTTTTTAAATGAGGTTCATAGCTTCACTATAACCAGAGAAAAATCATTTTAAAACATAGGTATATAAAAACACACTTTAGAGAAAATTGACTTTAAAGATAAACAACTGTTGACTTCCTGTTACGTTTTTCCAATGATTTTGAAAAACAACCTTGTATGTAGTTCAAAAACATTTTTATTGTAAATAAATATAAACTAGAAGTTTGCAATCATAAAATTTAATTACTAAACTTGACAAAACAACAGGAATCTCATTTTCATCAAATTATGACGGTCTATTTTTGTGAATATCTCAAAATGACCTGGCATACAACACAACTCATTTTGTCATGACACCTCACATATTAATGTTAATGAATTTTAGCTCGCTAGGTTCTAATTTACTTTAATTAATGAGCTAACATGTCTTTTTAACTTGTTAAATTTCATAAGCTGAATTCATTTTAAACTATGGTTGGATCTGACATTTGGATCAATGGTTTGATCTTGCTATACACCATTTGAAAAAAATAACACCCTCCAACAAGATGGGTCTATGAATTTTGGACTTAAAAATGTTCGGTTTAGCATGAATTTTTTATTTTTTGAGTGTCACTTTTTGGGAGAGTTGACTATATGAAACATTATATACATCTCCATAGGACATTATTTGTACAGCAGTAATTAAAAAAAGATACTAGGAAGTAGCACCACAGAGAACTACCTAGTTGGTGTATGGTGGTAGTTATTCCATGGTTAACCCTATTAACTACCTATATCTAACTTATCACTACCATTATCTACCATGTTAACAAAGTCATTTTTTTCAAAGGGCAGTTAAACTTGCCCACTTCAAATCCAAAATGGCATTGAAAAAAAAATTAGACTAAAGCTAGGCACTCACTGTATGATGCGACGGTGGCACGACTGTGGTTTTCAGACGTGAAGGCAGTCTTCTACTCGTCAGCCGACAGTTTTTCTTTAGAGATTCAAAAGAGAAATCACTAAAAATACAGTCAGCCGAAGACCGTCTTCGCACAAGGAGCAACAGTTTAATCGTGTGACCGTCGCACGACACAGTGAGTGGCCCTGCTTTAGAGATAAATCTGTTGACATTGGTTTTTATGAATTTTGGACTTAAAAATGTTCGGTTTAGCATGAATTTTTTTTTTTTTTTTGAGTGTCACTTTTTGGGAGAGTTGACTATATGAAACATTATATACATCTGCATAGGACATTATTTGTACAGCAGTAATTAAAAAAAGATACTGTATTATAATTATTACCATCATCATACTGTACTATATTATTATTATCATTATCATTTATTTTTTAGGATTTAATATCATAATCTATAATTTTGTAATGATTTTGAAGCTGATGCCAAGATTAGAACCAAGATCATAATTATTATTATTATTTATGCGCTACAGACATTCAACACTGCAAGACTAAACATTACTTTAATCTCTACCTAATGATTTCCTTAACAATCCAATGCATAATACCCATGTTAATGTAATGCATCACTACTATACTGTTGCAGTTGAAATGCATAATATCAAACGGTATCAGTTACAATGCTAACATCGTCTCTACTAAGATACAAATTACAACTGGGAAGATTTTCATCATTTCATCATCACGCTTCATCGATTTTATTCCTATCTATTCCTTCTCCCGTGTCAATTCTAACTAGTAACGCTTCATTGATTTTGTTGCTACTACAGTATTATTAGTGCTATAGATTCATTTTTAATGTAAATATTTATGTAATGTTTAATGCCTTAGAGTGGGATTCTAAAAAAAAAACATATGAGCTATGGAAAAAAACTGAAGTCTTAAAATTTTGCCACAGTAAATACATTTTCCCGTATCCCCAATATAGGCATTCAATAATATAATAAGCCATTTCACGGTTTCCACTGCGCATGTACGTTACCAAGGTCAAGTAATAAAATGACGCGCAGCTTATTGTAAAGAATATAATTATTAATTGCCGCGCATCGTTTTATCACATGACCTTAATCTGCACATGCATAGTTGAAACCATGAAATGGCTTATTATTATTTAATACTCTATTTGAACTTGGGATAAGATTTTTGCTGGACCACTGTGTTTATACATGCAGAGCTAGGAATGCTGTTATATGGTTACAATTCAGATTTGTCTAAGCTGGCCTAGGCTATCATCTAGTTATTCCTCTAAAAATAAGGCATCAATATTACACTCAATGGAGGGGTCCCAAGACGGCAAAGTGTATTCCTTTAAAGTTCACAGACCTACCCAAGTATGTGTAACACCATAATTCTTGATCTTGCTTCAGTAGTCTGCTATTAATTGGTATGCAAATCTTTTGTTTCGATACTGATATTACATATATGATACAGTTCATCAAGAATTATTTAATTTCAGAACAACGTATTTTTTAATAAAAAAAATGAATAAAGCTTAAAGAAAAAAAAATCAGATTTCCTGGATAAAACAATTGCTTTTCTACGTTGCGAGGTACCAGACTTATAGCCGACCATAATTAAGTCAACCTCCACAAAGGACAAGACACAAGAACAAGAAGAAATACCAAATCCCAACATAATGAGATGTATTTTAATACTTGAAGTATGCATTATACTTTCATGTTTGTGTAAATCATTCAGATTCATTAAACGGTTAAATACAGAAACATATTGACAGCTACAATTACTATTGAAGGATCATATTGAAGGGTCATATTGAAGGTCATATTGAAGGATCATATTGAAGGTCATATTGAAGGTCATATTGAAGGTCATATTGAAGGATCATATTGAAGGTCATATTGAAGGTCATATTGAAGGTCACTATTAGGATGAATGCCTAGAGAAAGCAGATTGATACCACAACAGCATCATTATCTCTTGACATCTGGAAGGATGATTGGGTCTCCTAAAGAATTGTCAATATTTCTACTGGCCAAAGGATTTGAAATTTGGCTATATTAATCATTCTAAAGCTCTGTGCAAAAATAATGATGCATTTCTAATTCACAGCTTGTACTTGTTCCTATTGTATACTGATTTCACACGGTCTAAAAAACTCCAAAGTTCGCACAAACCAGGGCATCAACTCTAGAGTTTTCTTCAGGCACTGGTGTTGAAAAGCCAAAAATACTTAGCTCTTTAAACTCTGGAGATACACGGAGACACGTGCGAAAGATTTCAGTGGGAGGTTGTAGGGTCAACCTTATTCTATCAGATGTTTTTAATTTTATTAACATTATTAAATTTATTAAATCAAATATAATTGATTAAACTTGATGATTAGCTGCTAGAATGGATTAATAATATAAAGCTTTGTTCCGATTTATAGTCGCCAAGGATCGACGGCAACAGGCCCACAAATTACATAAGAGGGCATAATGGGTGATGTCAGCCATCCTCTAAATGATCAGTTCGTCAGATCCAGAAGTGGTAGGCTCTGTGTCCCTAAAACCAGAACAAACAGATCTCGGTATGCTTTCGTGGCCAATGTTATCCATATTATTAATTCTCAGGGGTAAATGTACCGTAATATGAAAAAGAATCTGTGCAAGTGCAATTTTTAGTTTATGATGATTTTATTTAACTGTATGATGATTTTATTACTTTTTTTTCTTTTAAATGTCTGTACCGTATCAATATTTTAATACTTTAATATTTTATTGTACTGTATATAGTTTTAAATATTGAACTACTCCTTGCCAATTTCAAAATGTATTTCCAATTTTAATCTTTGGACAATAAAAAGTTTCAGTATTCAGTAGTATTCAGTATTATTATTTACAAACTTCAGAATTAAACACGAGTGTGAAAAGGATATCCCAGTGCTTAGCTGATGTAAAACTCCAGGGTTTCTCCAGAGTACCAATCCGGTGATCTATCAATCAGTACTAGACACGTGATCTAGGACATTACGACCATATTAAAGCACCTTTCACACAGAAAATACTGCAATGTTATCATAACCATGCCGGCATTATTTGTGGTGTAAACCCTTTCACACAGAAGGTCAAATTCCGGTAATATGACGGTTTCCTGTGTAAAATTGGTAGTCTTAATAATAGAGGTTCCCAACTTTGACCTTTGTTTAGTTATGCTTCACTGCGTAAGCAGGCATTACACCGTGGAACCTTTCATACTCATCCGGCCTATGGCAGTGACGGTAATATAACGGTAATATGTCTAGGGTCTGAGGTGTTCTAACGAATGCTGGCACTGTACTGAAAGTACCCTTTCACACAAAAGCCAGCATTCGTGAATTACCGCAATTTCCAAGTTTACAGTTTTGTGTGAAAGGGGTTTAAGACTAAAAGAATCAAATAAAAATTTGGACAGAGCTTTAGTTTTAGTCACTGTGCAGGAATCCAAACTACACGGTTATAGTCACACAATCTGTTATTGGTGGTAATTATGACAACCAGTATGGTACACTAAATACACCATCAATCTGTGCATAACTTGAAAACAACTATAGGATTATATAGACAAATTTTGTTATTGGAAAGGCTAACAGACTTGCTATTGGTTAGGCTAACAGACTTGCTATTGGTAAGGCTAACAGACTTGCTATTGGTAAGGCTAACAGACTTGCTATTGGTAAGGCTAACAGACTTGCAGGAGACAATGCACAGCAAAACATAGATCCCACACGCAACACGCTTTGAGCAAAAAGCGTGATCTTACTTGGTCTCTCATATGCAACGACATGTTTACGAGCTTGCAAAGAAAAAAGTAACATGTAAAAAATATAATAAGAAAAAAAAAACCACGTAGTAGAACACAAATAAGAGGTTAGATTAGAAAACAAAATTTATAACCTACAAAATATTCATAATAAGAAAACAAAATTTAGAGTTAAATAATTTGTATATAAAAAAAAATTTTGCTTCAATGTTTGTCATTAATTAATTCAATTAAAAATATACACTTAGGAAGTTTACAATACAAATCACATTTTTTTAAAAGTTCAAACAAAACAAGGTTAATAATAAAATAGAAATAGAGGGCTTGTTATAATGTAATAAATAAAAAAAAACATCCCCTTAACCAGGTGAAAACGTTAAATAAAAAAATTAAATCAAGCAAAAATAAATACAGTAGCTTAAATTGGTTGCTACAAAAGGGTATTCATGCTCCAATGTAATTAAAAAAACATTAACTGTTTGTATTTATTTTGATTATAATTTGTCCACACAGGGCGATTATTGTTGCCTTACCTTCATCATCCTCTCCATCACCTAGCTCATCATCTGAACAAATGTTTAAGATGTTCACCAACATTTCAGTCACTATAAGATAAAAAAATAAACACATAATTGTTAATATACCAATGTTTGAATATATGCAACAAGAATATTTTTTTATTTTTTCCCATAACAAATAAAGCAATTATTATAAGGTTTTTATTTATTTATTTTATCTTATTGACAACAATCAATCAATATCCGTGGATACCAGATAGCAATTATAGCCAGTGGCTAATATTATGTCATCCCCTTAATTAAGCTTAACTATAATGGCACACGATGAAAAATAGAGATATACAAAAAATCAATGAAAAAACAAAATTATTGTTTCAAATATATCAGAAAATTATTATTTTTTTAATATGGCTGCTCAACGGTGGTAAATTATCATAAACCAAAATTTTAGGACTAAGGAGGGTGCACTCACTATGTGACGTGGCCACATTAGGTAAGCGAACTTTTTTAATGAGTGGTCCTTAAGAGAGATACCAAAATGAACAGATAAAAAATTCTGGATGAGTGGTCCTTAATAAGGAAATGGTCACTTATGATGAATGAATGAATGAATGAACAAATGTACAGATTAGATAAATATGCTTTACACTATGAATGGCCTTATAAAGGTGGTGGTAACTTACAAAAGATGGCCGCACAGATTTCCTGTCTAAACCCATTAATTTCAATCATTTTGCAAACCCCACTGGTTATTAAATTCGTTGAAATTGGTGGGGTAAATGGCAATTCAAAACTCATAGCCTTTGACATTTATTTATAGCCTTTCACTTGACCTTGGAGATCATGTGACTTTAGAATGAACTCCATCCACAATTAATTTAATTAATTTGATTAGATTAGATTGTCAGCATGTAGATGGAAGGTATGTAATTATATTCTTACTAAGTACGACAGCAATATGTTAAGTAAGCTATAAACATTGAGGTCTTATAACCTACAGTACAGATGCTATTTATATTATGCGATAAAATATCATCCAATCAAATCAATTTAAAAAAAATAGAACTGCACAAACTCAATGCAGAACATAATGCACTGCGAGTCCAATCTGTATTTTTATGAGTGCCCTTTGATCTGCCCGCTTTGCAACTTATTTTTCCCCTCAGTGCTATCGGTTATATGATACCATCCTCGTGATAATTACGTCATTACCCATAATCGAAGAGCTATTGATTTTGTGGCGACTTGGTTGGATTCACTCGCTAGTTTGTTTACATTTACAACTTTAAGTTTACCAGTATTTTCTTGTGATCACATTCAGAAGAATAGCACATTTTACTAATGTCACTTTTTACTATCGACAATAAATCAGCCATTTAAATGTAAAAATTAATTTAACGTCATAACGATGATTTTGCCAGTTAAGCCATACTGAGGCACAGCGTGGCAGAACGAATGATCCCAGGCCAAGCAATTTTTTTCTCTCCACTACTAACAGGCCCTATATGACTAATATTGTCTATACACAGCAGATGACAATGATGACAAAATGACAACTAGAGATGAGAAGAAAGAACAGGTAGACAACATGGACAACCGAACACCAACCTTTTCACTTCCTGCTACATTTACATAGCCAAATATTATTTTTAGAAGCAACAAATCAATGCACACCAGAGGCGTCATCTTGTACATAAACCAGTGATCAAAACAATGCTGACCGAGGTAAAGCCAAGTAAAATAATTAGTTTTACTGCTAACTTTAGTTTACTCATTTCCTTTTAATGTTCACATTAATTGTGAAATAGTATTACATTATGTACTTGTCCTTGGTTGACATATTGCTTCGGATAACTGTTGATTGCTGTATTGTTTGTCTGTTATTATTAACACATTGTTGTTATATCAAGATTTACAGTAAAGATGTACCATAAACCTTGAGAACGTGTGATGACACTAATGCCCTATTCGGACTAGAATCACATTGCAATCAGTCGTGATGTAAGCAGTGGTACTCCAAATGTTGGTCCTCTTGCAAATAATCGCAAACTTTGATCGCATCCAGAGAAATCCATGAATCAATGCAATGATAGGATGTTTTGTTTTATCGACTAATCAGTGGCCGCATTTTTCATTGTGATTCGTTGCGATTATTTTTTGTGGTAATCAGTTGTGATTAAAAAATTTGCACATTTTGCAATATCAATTACTTTTGATTATTATTGGTTCTACTTTCACACACAATTTTTCATTGTAATTGGTGTCGTAATTGTTATAATCAATCGCACTACAACTCTAGTAAGCATAGAGTATAATAAATATTGTGGACACCTCTTTGCACAACATATTTTAGTACGCCGCTTACTTGAGTGTGGAACTTATTAAAGAAGTCCTTATTAAAATAATAGTGGTGTGGATAAATAGTAGTAATTTAATTGGCTAATGCATCAGCGTTACATTATTCTATAGATAATTATGTCTTTGATGTCAATGTGTTTATTTTTTTCATTTATAATACAAAACCCACTTTCCAAATGTGTTTCAGAACATAACCACACATTTAGTGTTTTCGATGTTGAACGGGGACATGCGTATATTCCATGCCAACTGTGGACTACCGTACAAAAATATCAACCAATGATATTGTGTTTCAATTAACTGTGTAGGGTTGGCTCCCAAAATGCGCGCACATACACACAGTACTAGGATATGTTAAGCACCATAAATCTTATTCGAGTGTGAAACTTAGCAAAAAAAAAATCATATTAAGTGCTGAACGGATTTGTGAATGGTCTTTGTTATACAAATTTATGTCTCACATAAAGTAAAAACATTGGTATCGATATAATTTGTTAATATCTCCTAATAGTCTAGTTATTACAAATTTATGTTACAAATGATATAAAGATATTAGATATGAATGTGTGTATAAAAAGTAGGTCTATATATCACTGCAGGAATGATGGTATTACAAAACTCTCCGTTTCATATTTCATTGGGCACTGTATTAACATAATGTTTGCTGCATTCATACAAACATTCAGGAGATGTTGGTTATGACAGCTCGAAAGAAAAAAAAAACATGATTACATTAAATTTATTGGAAATATATTAAATAAAAAAAAATAAATAAAAATATAATAAATAATAAATTTATATAAAGTATATTTTTAAATAACATTTAAACATTTTCAATCAAATAAAGTCCCAGTTTATTAATTTTCCTAAAAATATGCATGACAACATATTGGCTAAAACAAATGTATTTTAAAATTATGAAATTCGTCTCATTAAATCACTAAATGAAGAGCTATCAGACCTATCAATTCTTAGGTCTTTACATTTATCATGACATGACAATACACTTGATAAAATTCGGGATGAGAAGGGTGGTTGAAGGTAGGGGAGATACTACGCCCTTGCTAGGGTCCATTCTTTTCTTAGCCAAAATGGCTAACTTTTGCTGATTTTTTAAAGCCAAATTATAAACTCTTTGGCTCAACACCTTGCCTGTTATGAAGTGTAGTTACTAACATGTATTGTCACTGCTAAAATGTGTTATTACTGATCATCAAAACATTACTGAACTTCACAGTTGTTTACTTTCAAACAATATTTTAAAATGAATAGGCCAATTCATACTTTCGATTGTGAAACATTTACAAAACCCGGAGAATTTCCTGGTGAAAACTAAATTCCGGAGGAAAATTTGCTAACTCCGGGAGATGATCCTAATTCCTGGAGACTCCAGGACAATCCTGAAAACTTGGGAGCTCTGTCAACAGTTAAATAGTGACTTCCACAGTATGGAAACAATGCTGAAAAAAATAATTGGGACACCACCATTGATTTTACATAGGAATACAGATTTACCTGTATGAAAATAGATTGTAGGGTTCAGTAGTGTAAAATGTGAGGACCAAGGGCATGATTGTTCCTAAAAATTTAAAGCGGATAATGAAATAAAAAGCACCAAAGTGCTATATGAACCTGGTATAATCGCAGATCAGTAGCACTTTTGAACATTTGACTAATCCAAAAAGTTACGCATCACTTTGCAAAAATGGTGCTACTGAAAGCAATTTATAAATAGTGATAAAATCACTATGTTATAAAATATTATAATTATATAAACTCTTTTACAATTCATGCTCAACATATCACCAGGAAATAATACACTTTGACGGAATCTGACAGATGTTACCGTAGCGACAAAGATTGTTAACAAGATGAGAGAATTAGCAGCGAAACAAGGGCAGGTTGTAACATGTCATCGTCACCAGTGATAGCATTAATCATTCATGTGTTAATGAGAAAAATCAGGATTAATATACACATAAACGAAAAGAAACAAATGTGAGGTCTCACCAAAAATGAGACAGATCAAAATAGGTGTGAAGTCGAATTGAAGAGAATTTCAATAAATTCAGGGTACTATGGAATTTTTTTCATTATACTTTTTTTTTGGTTTTTATGTAGGAAAGTATGCTTTATGCAGATTTTCTGAGAATAACAGTCTTATAATTGTTTATTTTTAAATTGTCTTTATGAAAATTTCTCAAAACAGTCATTGCTTTAAAAAATGGATCATCATGAAAATTTCAAATGCTCATATCTTGGATCAACATATCAAATAAATGCAGGGCTTGATTTTTTACTAGCCCAGCATACAATGGCTAGTAAAAACTCCACCGGGCTAGTGAATTTTCATTTTTACTAGCCGAGTTGGCTAGTGAATACAATTTTTAAGCAGTCACTTTTACACCTTGCAGATTAAGTTGCCACAGGCATGGGCTATTTGAATTGCTTGTGGGCTAGTGAAATGTAAAGTCAACTTCCCAGTAGACTAGTCAAAACAAAAACAAAAAATCGAGGCCTGAAATGCAATCTGAAGTTTGGATTACAGCTTATAACATGACCTATTAGACGGTACCAATACCTCAATTTTGGATTTTTCTACTATGATGAGACTCATTTGTGGTGAGACTTCACATATAGATGTAGCAAAAAAACAGGTTGATGTCATATAAAAACATGGGTATGTTTTAGAAATGTGTACATTTCAATAATAAAAAGAAATTTCCATGAATGTGCAAATCTTGTAAGTAAATACACAGATGTTCCATTCTGGCGAGTATCGAAAAAAAGCCGCAATCACACTGGATTTAAAAAGGATAATTTACCAAGACAACTGGTAACATTTAAAATGTTTAAATTTTATCATTGTTCACACTTGGATTATTTGGCATGTCTAGTTTTACCACAAGCTATGGCAACATTTGTTAAATAAACCATGTTGCTCAAGGTCACAACTCACAGAAGGAGCACCCAATTGGCTAATTAAGGCCATTCTGGAATATGACTTTCAGAGCTCCCAAGTTTGGAGATCCAAAAATAGTGAGATTTATTTTTGTCAATTTAACAACCGAAAATTTGAATTTTG
>JAOTQE010088652.1:0-14949 GCA_025631205.1 Nesometra sesokonis
GGAGCCCATCACATGAATTTTGTAATCTTTTGTAGGCCTATTATTTAAATAATTTGTATTTATTGTTCTCTTTTTTTTCTATATGATATGGATGTATATTTCCGAAATAAAGAATGAATGAATAACTGTTGGAATTAATCCAAAAAAGTAATGTTTTAATGGATAATAAAATAGTGTCTTATGGTAAAAAATGATGTTATCATAAAAATTTAAATTAAATAATAAATATTATGTCCATTAAAGTAAAATAATACAGTCTAATTTCCCAATATCAGCCAAACCTTATGCTCTCCACGTTTTCAGGTTTTTGTACTGTTTGGATTTGAGAGCAGTTTTCCCCGAGTACGGTTTTATCCATGAAGTTTACAAGAAAAAATATACAATCACCAGTAAAAATTGTGTAAATGAAAAATAAACAACACAGTTTGGGACATAAGTTTGTCATTCAAGGGTTTTGTTTTTACTCTTTACTCCTTAGCATTAAAAAGTATAAAACTTGTAAGGAAGCTCATAGATCTCTAGGCATGTAGATGGGACTGGTTGGGCCAAAACCAACCCGAAGGGCAGCCTAACAAGCCATGTTCCTTTTAATTACTTTATATGTGCAACTCACCAGTAAAAACTTTTCAATTGGGAGAACACTCGAGAGAATTCCTGTATATTGCTTGGCTTGATGATTTTATTATTCCACCAAATAATTTTTTACGGATCAATTTTAGAGGAGGGGTGTATTCTGTTAAGCCACCCTCTTCCTTAAGTCTATCACTGCTAAAAATGTCTGGTTTAATGTGAATTTTTTTCTTTTGGAAAAGGAGGGGGGGCCAGTAAAGATTCAAATTTTTAAGGTGTCCGGGGAATCCCTCCACCACCTAATGTTGGTCTTTAGATGTCCGGAAATTGCATCAGGGGTGTGTTAAGGGATCAATTCTTGTCTTATGATTGCTGAATATTTTTCATTTTATAGACAATGTTAATAATAATGATATATTTCACTGGTTCGGCACCCCCTTAAATCTGCCCCTGAGTAATATAGTAATAAGTAGGTAGATAGGTAGATAGGTAAGTAAGCATTGTTTGTTGGTGATGGTCGGAAAAGAAGGTGTTTGAATATTTTAAAACATTTTTTTGTACATTCGTCGTGAAGATGAATTGAACCTGTGCGTTCACTTCATTAAAGTTTACAAGTCAAACATCATACCCGGTCGGCCAACTAACTGCTCAACAATAACAGACAGTTTTAAAAGGAAATAACGAATAGTCAGAATATTGTAAAAAAAACATGGTCCACAACGGGACTTTAACCTGTAATTTCAGATTACAAGCTTCAGTTTTACCAGCTGAACCAAACTCACTAGAAGCTCAACAATTCAAAAGAGTTTTACAAAGAAATAGAGAATGTTTCAAAATTGTTTAAAAAAACATAAATGATCCGTCGGCAACAAGCTGAGTTTTAAAAAATAAGTCAAGGCATGGCAAAACAACCAAGTATCCGCAAAGGAAGTTATTGAGAACTAAGCAAATAAACAAAAGGAAATATAAACAAATAAAAAAAAATTGGTGTATATTTTGTCCGATAACTTCAGTTATAGATGTCCGATTTTGATAATTGCCCCTCATTTTGGAGGTTACAAAAAGTGTAATATGGTTGTAATAATAACTAAATTTCCAATTTTCCTACACTTGGTAGTTTTCTTTATTTATTTACCATATCTTGAGTGGATGGCCCTTGCAGAGCATGTCTGATGTTCAGGGATCCACTTAAAAATACAAAATACAAATCAAGTTAAAATTATCTATTAATCTAAAAATTGTATAAAAATAAGACTATTACAATGATTTTACAGTATAAAAATATAGAGTAAAATTATAAGGAATAAAAAAATATATAGACAAATTTATATTTACAAGATTAAAACGGCAAATATATAGTATTGTTTAAAATATTTTTCTTAAGGTGGTTTTTGAAGGTATTATATGTTGATATGGTGGTGATGGTCAGTGGGAGTGTATTCCAATAGGATGGCGCTTGGTAGCTAAACGATGATTTGACATGCCGTGACATGCCTCAAATGATGAATTAAAACCAATTTCATTTAGGAAGATGTCAGAGACCTGGAGCTCATTGAGATACAAGTACTTGTTTAACAAGAACAACATGGTCCATACTGCATATCAGAATGTACATTATTAGTACACTTCTAAACGCGAGGTCTCACCACAAAATGAGTCTCTTGGTAGGAAAATCCAAAATTGAGTTATTGGTACCTAAAAAGTACATTATAATGAAATATAATTACCATAGTACTCATAAAAAAAATCTGACTTCAGACCTATTTTGGTGATTATCTCAATTTGATTCCAACTACGATGCGACTCATTTTGTGGTGAGACCTCACAAATGTTTTCACACTATGGGGACGAGTTTTTATTTGTAAAGAGGTGATACACAAGTAAAGTAAGAATTAAAAGTTCATTTTAAAGCAAATTTCTAAACAGTTTTACATTACATTAAAGTTCTAAAGAAATTTTTGTAGTTTTGACAAGGCTGTTTGGAGAGAAAATTAGCTTAAAAAATATTTTAAAAATTTAGAATGTTCATACGTACACACTAATTTTTTTCTAAACTTGGATAGGAATAAGACAAAACAAAACATTTTATTGTGTTGCCCACAGTGGGAATTGAACTCACGACGTTCGCTTTATTAGAACGTTCGTGTTACACGATTATATTCTTAACTGACCACGGCATTAAGCAAGCGATAATTCCAGATGTATTTTAGAGTTCTTACTGCTGACGGGTGAAACGCGTTTTTGGTTTTGTGGGTGTAGGGGACACCCTAGGGTGTAACTTAAAAAGAGGGCGATGAACATTTGTTGGAAATGATATGTAATATGTGTGTACAAAATTTCATGCACGTCCGTTTATAAACTGGCGACGCTGGATATTTTTAAAGTTGTGGTCGCATCAAAACAAACAACAACCCCAACAACAACAACAACAACAACAACAACAACAACAACAAGAAATGAGTGAGAACCTTAGGTCCGCTTCGCGCGGACCTAACAAGACCAACATGGTCCATGCTGCATATCAGAATGTACATTATTAATACACTCCTAAATGTTTTCATACTACAGGAACGAGTCTTTATTTGTAAAGAGGTGATACACAAGTAAAGCAAGAATTAAAAGCTTATTTTAAAGCAAATTTATTACAGTTTACCTACCTGTCTTCCTTTCCCTTTTTGTATTTTTGCATAATAAAATTAAAATAATAATATTATTAAAATATTTTTGCAAATTCCAGTCTTATAATGTGTCAATTCCTGATACTTTAATCTATGGTGGGTGCAAAAAAGTGCTATCCTATTGCGTATTATTGAAAATTACCACAATTTTATTACATTCAAAATAAAACAATATGATTCGATGCCCTTTATTATCACTTGATCAACATGGTGAGAATGACATTTAGTTGTTTGCTTCACTGTTACATGGCCAAAATATTATTAATATATAAGTGCATTCAAGAACATATTAAATACAGATAGAGTTTATGGATATCTTTTTTTCTGTATTGAGCATTAATTGCTCATATATAACGATACTCTGTATTACTTACTACTATTTTAAACATTTATATTGCATAGTAGAATATTATGTACATTATATTATACGAATATGGATATACGGTAGCCTGATTTTAATATTTTGTTTTAAAAATTGTAAATTGAACAACATATCGATTTCTGAATGTATATATGCATGATATAAAATTATTGAAATATATGAGATAATAAAGGTGGGTGATCCACACGAAAGAGAAAAAAAAAATACAGATAGAGTTTTCTACATCTGAAGAGGGGTGCTTGATCACCCCAGAGGTCTCAAGTAGTTAAAACAGAATTCATAGAGATGTACTCGTGGTCGTCCTACAACTGTTGGTAATGTCTACCCTAATATGTGTAAAAATACCCTTATTTATAAGCTTAACACCTTGTCTGTTATAAATGATAGTTTTTAACATGTCTTGTCATTGCTACAATGTGCTATTACTTTTCCCCAAAACATTACTGAACTTCATAGTTGTTTACTTTCAACCAAATATTTTGAAATAAATAGGCCAATTTATACTCTGATTGTGAAACTTTTATAAAACCTGGAGAATTTCCTGGAGAAAACTAAATTCCACAAGAAAATTTGATAATTCCAGGAGCCTGGGAGATGATCCAAAATACCTGGAGACTCCAGGACAATCCTGGAGACTTGGGAGCTCTGTCATACTAACCATCCCTAGATAAGCCACTGCTATTGTAAATCCGCCATGGTACATACATCAGTTACATGGTTACTAGTATTTATGCATGCAATTACTATAGCAAACAAAATTGGCCTAGGATTTGTATGTTCTCCTTTACTATTTGTTTGATTGAATAAAGTAATTTGAAATTAATTAAAAAGAGTCAACAAAATAAAAAAATAAAAAATCTAATTTTATGACAAAATTATGTTTTATGTTTTCAATAGAAAATATAAGCCATCTGTTAAACTGCAATGCTGATTTAGGGCCTATGCAGACATCTGTCAATGCGCTTCTTTATTAAAGTCATTAATCTAGTATTTATGATTTTAATAAAAGAATTTTAACTCTGTACAAAGAACTTCCTATTAGCTATAGAATCTCAGCATAAGCTGTAGAGTATATAGAGGATACAAACTAGAATAGTAGACAGGCCTAGTATTAAAAAGTGCTCTAAAAAAAGTCAAACCATGTTTTTTAAAATAGCTGACAACCATGTGGAATGCACATTTTAGAGGGTGACACCCATTTTACGGGTGGATGCAATCCTTGGATTTGTGATTAAGGGTCATATTTTTCCCAAAATTTGTTATTTTAGATTTTTTACACCAAAATTATATTTCTCAGCTAATATTACATATACAGTTTCAATTTTACCATTCTTGGTATCATTCATAGTTTATCAAATAATATCAAATTTGCAAAAATCAGTTAACAATATGCAGATTCCCATCTTTTTAAATCTTAATAATCGTAATAATGCTTTAAACTTTTCTTCTTCCAAATGTTTCATAATGTCCATCAACTTTGGTAAACATGTCCTTCCTCTTATTCATATTATTATTATTGTTATTGTTATTATTATTATTATTATTACTATTATTATTATTATTAATCAATGAATCAGTGGCCGATTTAAGGAGAGGAGCTTAGGCCAAACTTTTTTATACCTTGTTTCGCAAACCTGCCGACACCGAAACTTCAAATTTAAAATAAAATAAAATTTAATTTTTGCCTTGTTAGCACACTTCCACTGTCGAAAATTAAAAAAATAAAATAAAATTTTAAAAATACTTTTATTTTCATCACGCCCTCCGATTATCAACGATTATGAAATATTTTACCGACATGTATATTTTTCCCTATTGCTGAAGAACCAGGTTTGTTCAGAAACCTTAACTGTGCTAAAGTCTGGTTCCTAATATTTACCTCAAAATGCCTCTAGACACTTACATGAGCTCTTTTTCAGAAATCCCACTAAGTTCCAAATGAATAAAAAGTAGAGTTGAATAACAGTATTTGTTACCAAAAATAAACTTATATTTTTAATAAATTTTTCTTTTTTTTATCCTCCACTTTGATTCCTCTTGAAATTTTTTTTTTGCTAATGAAGAAAATAAAAGTTTATTTTTATTTTTATTCCGCCCTCCTCTCTGCAAGGTAAATAAAAAAAGTTTGCGAAACAAGTTATAAAAAAGTCTGGCCTTAACAGACTTATGCACCTCTAAAATTAACCCCTAATATATTTTTTTGTTTTAATGACAATGGTCTAATAAAATAGATGCACAGTGGCCGTATATAGGGACTCCTAGAGCTAATGACAGACCTGTTGTTGCAAGCAGGTTTTTTTTTCTGCTTCTCAAAACCTAAAAGCCGCCACCGACCCAAAATCACAACCCTGGATCCGCCCCTGTGAAACACACCCATAATTTTGTCAATCATTCAATGATACACAACTCACCTGTAACTGCGAACTTCTTGTTGGTTTATCCTTAATTACAGCAGTACTTTTTTTGATTACATGACTTGTCCCTGGACCATGATTGATTACTTGCTTCTGTTGTACACTCGCAACTCTAGAACGGACAGTATAAATATTAAGAATAGACAATAAGGATATCTAGTCAACTCTTTTAAACCTGACCACACGAGCTGTCCATTTTCTGGCCAGTTTCGTTTAAAGAGAGTCAAGTTTATATATTTCAACATTGTTAGGTTCACGTGAAGCAGAGCTTAGAACCTCACTAATGTTCTTGTTGTTATTGTTGCAACTATAATTTTAAAAGAGTTCTTGCCAATTTTGGATGGATCTGCATGAAATTTTGTAAACACAAATTAGACACGATTTCCACCAAATGTTCATCGTCCTTTTTTAAGTTTCACCCAGGGTGTCCCATAGACCTTCAAATCCAAAATTAATTTTTACATTTGTTTCATTGGGTATTTTTTCAAAATCAAGTTTCCATACACGAAAACTTCAAATACTCATATCTTTTGATCTACTTATCTGATAAATGTCATTTAAAGTGTAGAATACAGCTTAAATTATGCTCTATTACAAAGTACCAATAACTCAATTTTGATTTTCCTACCATGAGACTCATTTTATGGTGAGACCTCATGTATGTCTCTACAGCTTCTTTCTTTTATTCTTGGCCCTGATAATGTAAACATTCCTAATTCCCTGTCCATGATTTAGTTGTATTAGGCCTTACATTGCTTTTTCAATATGTATGTGTATATAGTATGTGGTATAAGTGTATACTAGACCCTGGTGGCTTACGAAGCAATAAATTGACTTCAACAGAATTGAGTTGAATGAAATTATATGCTCTACCACCTGCCTAATGATACAAACAATTTACGATGAAGGAAAAATTTTTTCAAATTTATTTTAGCGCCGAACATTTGCTAGATTGACCTACTGGACTCAAATTTGTCCAAAGGTAGACTTTCTTGAATTCATTTAACAAAACATATGGATGATTCATGCATTAGTTTCCCTTTAAACATAGCAAATGCCTTTTATGGGCATATAACCTTGTATGACCTTGAAATCTGAACTTGACCTTTCAATTTTTCATATGACCCTACAATAAACCTCAATGTCACAATTAACAGAATGATTCTGATGATTGAAAAATCTAAATAAAATAAATATACTGAGCCAACAGTATCAAAAAGTAATAAAATATCTGTTAAGCTTATTTTTTGTTAATATTTTTTACTTTAGAAAACACTAGCACAATC
Organism: Nesometra sesokonis; assembly: GCA_025631205.1. Lineage (NCBI taxonomy): Eukaryota > Metazoa > Echinodermata > Crinoidea > Comatulida > Antedonidae > Nesometra > Nesometra sesokonis. Next base: position 7,331 of record JAOTQE010088652.1, read on the forward strand.
AGCCTTTTGCAGAGGTCCCAAGTTTGAGAAGTGAAAAATCAGGAGATTTTATGTCGGCTACTTTGTCTATCAAATTTGCATAAATGCAAAATGTGTGACACGTCACAATAAAAACAGAACACAGAAAAAGTACAATATGTAAAAATATCTACATTATTGTATATAAATTGTATTTAACACTGAGCAGAGCTGGTAGTTTTTGAAGAGACAACTGATTTTGCACATAGGCTAGACTATGACCCACTCTGAATATTTTTTTGTGACGAACTTAAAATTTTCAGGAGAAAAATGTATTTTTTTCAGGAGGGCGGCAGATGACTTAAAAAAATCAGGAGACTCCCGTCATTTTCAGGAGATTGGGACATCTGCTTTTGAATGAGTTTCTATTATGCATGGGTTTTGTTAATAGCAGGTAACCGGTAAAAATTGCCGTCTGTTGGCGGATTTTATCCGCCTATGAATATGAGGGGAAAGGGGTGGACTCTGTAAATCGTTTTCAAAGTTACCTGCTGTGAAATAAATTTTGCCGCCTTAAGTGAAAATTAACAAAACTTCTGATTATGGGAGGTGTTTGCTTACGAAAGGTGTTTGCTTAGGGATGTTTAAGTGTAGACTTACTGACTGGTAAGCAAATTTGTTAAGATTTTATGAGCTCTTAAGTAAAAATCCTAAGGAGACAATTACTGTACAACTGTATTTTCTAGTTTAAAATTCTTACTGTTGCTACTAAGTTTAACAAACCTTGGATCTCCGCAGATGAAAAACACTTCGACCCCAAACCATAAGAGGACAGGAAACTTGACGGATTATTAAATTTTACTGGGACGTCTACTTTAGCACAATGACCATGGGACCTAATAGACTGACTTTCCTGACATTTATTTTCGGAGCAGTTTTGAATATTCTCAAATAATTGTTTCAAATTGAATAAATTAAAATTACTAATTTTCTTAATAATATTGCAAATTATTAAATTTTAAAATTATAATAAATTAATTACTACCATATATTATGAATGTTTTCAATCAACCAGGTAAAATATTTAAATGTGAAATACTGTTGAGTCAACAGAAAATTCCAGTAGAAAATATTTAATATACACTTATTTTTTTAAAAATGTTTTTATCTGATTTGATTTATTTGGTGTTAGGAAATACCAAGGATAGCTCACAAAAGTCCGAAGTTGATTATTTCCAGCAGTGTCCTTCTGGTGGTCGTTGGGCAGTACACTGGGAGACAATTCCCTACTCTTTATCGAAGAGTGCACTGCATTCTTTAAAGTGATACATGAACCATGTTGTACATGGAACCAACGGCTTAACATCTCATCTGAAAGGTGTATAAACTCTGAACCTTTTGCAATTCTAAAGTTTAAAAAAATCATGTGCTACTATTTAGGGCTCTAGTATACTTATGCTATCTCTTTTCGACTCACCTGGATTGCATCATCTTTAGATATGTCATCATCTGGTCGGGTGTGGTAGGTTGGTGCTTAGCAACTACATTCCTGTCATCATCTGTTGTACGATAACCATGAATCAGTTTTGATATTTCACTCAGTTGATCCAGAGTGAGAATTTCTTTCGATGGTTTTAAATTATCTAAAAATAGTGGAATAAAATTTGATATCATAAATCAAAACTTTTAAACTTCAATTCAATTAACTTGAAATTTCTTCATAAAAATTAACGGAATAACAATAATAAGGTACATATTAAAAGACACAATGAAAGGGATAATCATAACAAGCTTAAAGAGCTTGTAAAATGTGGTGTCCAATATTATTAAAAGGTAACATAAAATAGTTAAAATGATATTCAAAAATCCTAAAAAAATTAGGAATAAAAATAAATAAATATACCATAGTACAGTAATTATAAAATATTTTATGTATACAATCTTTAAATTAATTGTTTAAAAAGTGATAATATAACAGAAAATTTAATAAGATTGTTTGTAATATTAAAATTTAAAGCTATAAAATTACCAAAAAATATTAATTCAACAATTATTTTGATAATTACATAAGAAAAAGAGGGACTTTTCATTGATCTGCATATTAAATTGATGTTAAATTTTATTCAATCTAATTATTTATTTATTCATGCAATGTCTCAAATTTATGGTAATGCAATTTTTGTAAAATCCCTGTTTTGTTTTGTAGGTATGTGTAACTTAATAACAGGGGCCATGAACATTTCGTCAGCGACGCCACGAAGTGACACTAAGCACGAAAGTGCGAAAAAGCAGTGTTTCGAGAAAAACGAGATTAAAGTAGCGGGGTTAAAAAAATAAACAATTTTGCAGCCAAAAAAAAAAAAATTAATGCTTTTTTTGTATGTCTGTAAAAGTACATAACCCAGCTATTATATTTTGTAGTTAAATCTCGACTTTATTAGTTAATTAACTAGTATTTTAAGGCTAAACATTAGTGTCACTTCGTAAAAACGCGTAATTCATTTATGTTGTATGTCTACGCACAGGTTAGTGTCAGTTCGTGGCGTTGCTGATGATTTTTTAAAAATTACGTCCAGTTTACGTGAACAAAATTTCATGTGTCTGTTTAAAACTGGTGGTGTTGGATGCTTTAAAGTTTCAATAATATTTACTGGAAAATATCAGATGTAAATAATACAATATACATGACAATAACAATGTAAATTATTTTCAGGGATCGAAATTATAAGTGGAACTTGTTTCCTCACGACCCCTTAACATAGACAAAAATAAACAAGTGAACCAAAAATTTGAAGACAAGAACATGCTGTATCTATACATAAGATAAAGTTAATAAATTCTTAACCTAATTATCATCATATAATGAGAGGAATAATTTTTAAATTTTTTTTTTAATTTAGTGAACTTTTTACAATTTATGATTTCTCTATTTAATTAATTCCATAATTTAGGACCATAAGATGTAATAAAGAATTTTGTTTTAGTAAGTCTTGCAAAAAGAAGTTCTGGTTAAAACAAAAATAACAACAACAACATCAACAACAATACCAAAACTAACTAAAACAGTGGTGTGGTTCTAAGGTCTGCTTCACACACACTAAAAGAGACCTAAAAAGTTACCATATTACAGACAGATTACCTACCAAAATGATATTTTAATTCCCTTTACCAAATTATTAATAAACCATACTAGACATATTCAGGAAACAGGTCTATTATTAAATTAAATTATTACCAAGTACATTATTTAAATCATGAATTGTACTCTAAGAATTTAATACAAGGATATTATAATTTACGAATTAACACAATATGGCAAGATAAATTTTTTTTTTTTGTAAGCCCTTTATCGCTAATTTTAAATAAAACAAGTTGTGTTTTTGATTTTTGCAAATCATCACCAAATGATAAAGACCTAAAATAAACGAGGTCAAGACACACTTCCTGTCGCAATAACCAGCCAATTAAATGCATGCCGGCCGGCGTTTTTGACACAAGACACGCTTCAACGGCATGTTAAAACACTGGTACAGAATATGGATATTTGAAACAGGCGACAAATGTTAAAACATTTGCATACAGTCCCAGAGATTGTAGGTTTAATGGGTTGCGGAAAACTCTGTGTGTTTCATCATTAAGTGAATTACATTCACCATAGAAAAAAGAACATTCACCAAGCATTTAGACACACCATCATTTCAGAATTTTAATCATCAGTATTCTTTATCCTTTTCTTTTCACAGTCTTTGATCATCATACCCATACGATGACATAATTAATGTTGAAATGTTGAATCCTGTCAAGATGACATGTATCTCCTTACTTCAAATATACTCTCTTAAACTATGATTCCTGATAATGTAATGTTAATATATTGAATTTTGACATAATGGCATGTATCACATTGCTTGGAGTATTTATTATACTTGTTCAATGGCGTGGACTCTCTCATTACTCCATGCTTAATATGTCATTCCTGATTATATGAATTTTGAAATATTGAATCCTAAAATGATGGCGCTAATCTCATTATTTGGAGTATGCATTCCCTTGAAAAAAATAACTCCGTTGACATGGTAGATAATGGTAGCAACAAGGTAGACATAGGTAGTTAACAGGGTTAACCCTATATCAAGGGATACTACCAAGGATATGGTCAGCAATGCTCTACAAGTATATATAGGAAAATACAGCCGTTATTTTGAACAAACCTTAAGGCATTAATAACATCAACAGACAGTGTAATTATATATTACCATACTAGGTAGTTCTCTGTTGTTCTTGATAGATCTCCTTAGTAATTTAACATGGTAGACCTACTTAGTCAGAGGGTGTTATTTTTTTCAAAGGGTTATACTCCTGATGATGACATACTTAATGATGAAATGTTGAATTCTAACAACATGTATCGTTTTTCCTTGAGTAAGTATTATACTTTGTAACTTAAAGTTGACTAGTGGACTTCTTCACTACAAAGCGTGTCATATGATCAAACATAATTCAAACACCAAAGTAATTTAGTAAAAGACTATTTAAGGATTCTGTCCCAGTTTCAACACCAGATGGCACTATCTCATGTGACCTGGCGCTGGTACCGGTTGTGACAGCAGTGTTTAGCACTGCACTGAACGCAATCAATGAACAAGAATGTAGGAATCCAGTGTATAAAACAAATATATACTGAGATGAAAGGCTCTGGATTAAAACTATGGGTCCCTCAGGTACTGCAAAAGTACTATTTGCCTGGTGGCTGCACCCGTCAGCAAATAGTCACTTTGGGACCCATAGATTTAACGAGGGCTTTTTATCTTAGTATATATTTGTATACTATAACTCATCTAGCAGTGTAATGGTGAAGTACTTTAACCAGCCTATAAATGTAAACGATTAACTGATGGTTTGGATCAAAAATAATTACATAAAAAAGAATATCATCCGGACAGGATATATTCAACTCATTATTAAAGTTAAATGTTGAGCTCCCAGAGTAAAAAATAGAATCGATGTATTTCCACTTCCTGTTGTTTGATGTAATGATTGACAGCCATCAATGAAGAAACAAATGTACTATCCGCTCACCTTCAACATGGAAATTCTCACTTTCATCTCATTTAAATAAAGTTAGACATTAACAAACAAACGCAATTATATCTTTCTCCTTGATGCAAAGACGTACAATTATATACTTTGCAGTACCCACTGTTTATTGGGCTTGAATTCTATCCTCAGTCACTAACACTAAGTGCAAGCACGGTTGTCTAGTTTTACACATGCTAGGTTAGTTAACTGGAGAAAACAAGTTTAAATTTCTTGTATTCTCCCTGACGCAAAAACGTACAATTATTTTGTAGTACCAGCTGCTTATTAGGGTAAAACTCTATCCCCAGTCACTAATTGCAAGCTCGGTGGTCTAGTGGTACGGATGCCAGGCTACTTACCTGGAGATTGTGGGTTCGAGCCCCACCTGAGAACAACTTGACAATTTTTTTGCATGTATTCTCAACTGTACTAAGTATTCGGTACACTTACACGTCAGAATTGGGCAAAACGAATTATACCTTGTATTCTCCCCGACGCAAAAACATAAATTATATACATTGCAGTACTGCTGCATATTGGCCGTTAGTTCTATCCCTAGTCACTAAGTGCAAACTCGGTGGTTTAGTGGTACGGATGCCAGGATAGTTACCTGGAGATTGTGGGATCGACTCCAAACCGATAACAAGTTGCAAATTTTTTCGCAAGGATTCTCAACTGTACTCAGTATTCGGTACATTTACACTTCAGAATTAGGCAAAACAAATAATATTTTTTATTATAATCTTATTATATCTCACATTTTCCAGCATTATTTTTTGTAATTTTGTTTTGCCTGGTTAATTTGAAAGTAAAGCGCATTGAGACTTCAGTATAATGCGCTATATTAGAATTATTTTTATCTTATTATAAGAAACACTTATTATTATTATTTCAGTACTGGAAAGCCTATATAGCAGGGTGGGATCGAGGGAGAGAACGTAGGATACATTTAAGGCAAATGGAAAGAATGAAGAGGTAGAAAAGCAACATGACGAGATTGGGACAAGGAGAAAAAAAATTGACGAAGTGGAAGAAATTGTGTTCAGGTGATTTCACTATTCTGGAAATGGAGTACAGAGTGCAATATTAAAAAAAAAACAAAGAAGTCTCTAGCCACAGTAATATTAAAATATTATATTATTACATAATAGTCTTTTAATTAATGAAAATATAAATTTATTTAATTAAAATTAGTAACTGCAATGTGAACATGGATGTATTATTTACGGCTAGATAGAGAACTTAACACTGTAGAATTGCAATCCCATGTAGGCGCCTACTATTGATAGTCGTCAGCCTTCGTCATAAAAATTAATGTATTTTATAGTTCATCTTGTGAATTGTCTTTATATTTGGATTAAATTTACTTCCATTTATTGATAAATCAGAAACTTTTATGAAAGATTGGGGGTGCAATTTTGCCCTGGCAACAACGTCAAAACGTAATGCGATATGATTGATTGGATTCTGGAAATGTCCTTCCATAGTAGGCGCTTACAACTGCACTTTGGGTCTATATATTCTATGGAAGTTCACTATTTCATACCCGTCAACCTTGAGATATTCCAAATTGTAAGATTGGGTCATATGTAATTTGCTGGGGACTAGAGGGCCACCCCTGGCCTGGGGTCCAGAGGCCCTAGGCATCAGATTTTCCCCTCCTTACTATCGTCAAATAGGCCTAGGCTTACATGCTCGCCTTCTAAAATTTCCCCCCAAAAATTTAAATACAGACAATTTTCAGTAAATAATAACAGGAAATATTTGAAAAAAAAATACGTAAAAATGCTAAATACATCGTCCGCCTGCCGAAAAATTGGCCCTCTTTCGCACAATCCTGGATCCGCCTTTGCATTGTTAATGTATAATGTTTTATACGATAAGTTGATTATTACCTGAAGAATTGATTTAACTGATAATGTTAGATTTTTATTTTAACTTAATACAACGAAAACTACAAACAATGCAATCATACTATGCCTCCAAGGCAAAAGGGCAACTTTCCAAAGTTAAGATTGCCTGCATTTTACTTTGTTTTTGCAGTCAACATATAAAGTTTCCCTGATAAGGTCACATACCAATCAAAGCAAATTGATGAAATTTCTGTTTTAGTCGATAAGTTGAGAAGTATTTTGCATGGATTTTATTTTTATTTAATTTATTACAAATTGAAAAGCGAACAATTTACTCAAACTTTTAGTATAGGACCAGGCCTAGGCGTAAGGTTTGCCAGTCTTTGCGTAAAACCATAAGTTTTGATTGGAATGCGTAAGACTTACGGCGAATGAGTAAGGGTTGACCCGGTATGTTATCTAGCCATTAAAATAATACATCTCTGAGTGTGAAGCAAATGTGAATTTAATTTCTGAATTGCTTTGTTCCAGGAAATTTAATTAGTCAACAATCACAGACACATGACATGTACTTAATGTAGACACATCTATGGTTCTGATGGGTCAGAACATGAAGTAATGGTTAGAATCAGAATCAATTACTAACTAGAATTGAACTCGTCAATTTGACGAGTTAGCTGATCTGCAGTTACTTTTAGTTAAATTCACGCGTACACTATGATGACGTAG